>CAJQZM010036507.1:0-12788 GCA_907164665.1 Colias nastes
GAGTCCCGCCTCGTGATCGAATTTTTTCTATTCTTTATAAATTTATAACTACTGATCTGATTTAAAACATTCTTTCGGTGTTAGATAGCCCATTTATCGAGGAAGGCTATTATAGGCTATATTATCATCACACTAAGACCAACAGGAGCGGAGCTCTGTAAAACCACGGGGCACAGCTAGTCAAATATACATACATAAATTATCAGTATAAACGAATTGACTAATTGTTATTAAAATGTTACGTATAGTGGGATTAGTTTCATTATAATACTCGGTTGTTTGGTTATTTTCTCAACGTTGGTTTTATAGTTGATTAAATAGGTTATATATTTTTTCTATCAAACATTCTCTATTTAACATAATTTTTTTCATAATATTTAATCTGATATTTCAAATTCTTTACTCAAGCTTTGTGCTTTGTTGCTGAAACCATATTTTAATTGCGTAATAGTATTTAATGCATAAATTTGTCGTGCCGTGTTTTTTTTAATCCTACTAATATTATAAATGCGAAAGTTTGTGAGGATGTGTATGTGTGTGTTTGTAACTCTTTCACGCAAATACATATTGAAATTTAGCACACATATAGAGGGTAGCTTGGATTAACACATAGGATAAATCACACGGGAACGGGAACTATGCTGGTTTTTCTTTTAAAACGCTGGCGAAGCCGCGGGCCGAAAGCTAGTATATCATAATTGTAAGAATATAATATTTAACATTCGTAAATAGCATAGGTAATTATTATTCTTCTAATCAAATATCATCCTAAAAGTTTGCATATACCCTAGTTATTTGTTAATCAATTGCATTGGAACAGATGAATACATTTGAATAAAACTTGGCAAAATGATAGATTGTCTTTTAAAATAGCACAGGTTTTCTGTAACTGTCTACCTACTACTTGAGTAAAGACGCAAGCTGAAGTTATCTTGAAGGAATCCTAAATAAAGATATCGAAACAAATTCCCTCTTGAATGTATTTATTCTCCAAACTTGATATTACTAAATAATCAAATCGTATTGGCTCGTTAAATAAATTTGGAGGATATTTTAAGTAAATAATATTGTTTGTTTAGGTTCTTTATTGATGGTAAGTTTATCGATACAAATAGCCTTCTTGTACAAATTTATTTTGTATCTTAGTATTTTTTTCGATCTAGAGATAATAACAACTTAAAAATACTTTTTCTACGATTGATGTTTGATAAGAAAAAATACTTATAAATATTGTTAGATGACGCAGGAAATAAGCGAAGCTGAGACTAGATATATTATAGGCTTAAAATTCTTCTCTTTATATACCGTACCTACCATTTTTTTATTCCTAAATTGCATTTGAAGTTATTTTACAAATGATCATTAAAATTAATCAACCATCCCTAAAAGGATGATTAATACCTTAATCCTATTTTGTTATTAGAACAATATTTTGTTACCCTTACTTAACGCAAAATAATTCAACTATTAAATAATGTTGTACTTTAATTGAATTGCTCCTGTTTTCAAATATTTACGACTTCCATTGACTTATTTACATCTCCCGTATCTGTAACGTCAGCTAATCCACTCTAAAGTTGTTAAGAGACACATTTGAAGCCGCTGGAGTATTCAGTACAACTTCGACAAAATTAACGTAACTCGGCTTTAGACTGCGAGTGTAAAGTTTCAATTCCAAGCCTTTCTCTTAAGCCAATAAGCATTTTTAGTTTTGATTGATGGCTGTTGTTCCGGAATGTTCTAGAACGTTGGTTTGTGCCCTTTGGGGGATATCTAATAATATTGGTTACTCTTGTTGGTGAAGATGCACTTGTCTCTATAGTAGTTAGATGTGGTCTGTAGATGTTTGAGCGCTAAAATCCAGTGTACCTGAGTCAGCTCTTCTGCAGATGTAAAAAAAAAGGTTCAAAGTTCAGGCTAGACTGATTTTAAACGAAACTTTAATTAAATGTAAATATCAAAATCAGCTAATCGCAACTGATTTTAATTAAGGCACACTGGCTAGTAGTAGTTCCACATCTCTCCCCGGGTGCCTTGTGTATGCGCAAACGCATTGTATTTTAGACATAAAAGTGCTGTTACAAGGAGAGATTTAACTTCTTTCGGAGAACAAAAACAGCATCGTCTTTAAAAGACCTCTTAACACCGACGAAATTGCGTACACGAGCTAGTGTCACATAAAATGTATAGAAATCTTTTAATCCGTGAAATTATTCTTCAATAGCTCCATCGAAATGACTAATTGTGAGGTTTAGAAATACCCCAAAACAATCCTACATACCTCACCAGGTATATTTTGCTCGTTGACATTTTACTGTCCTTTTAGAAAAACTATAATAGATCCGCAGGTAGATGCAGGTAAATATCCTTTTTAACATTTCTTTTGAGTTTGGATGTCTTTGAAATAATTCCTCGAAAGGAAATGTCTTGTGTGTTACGTGTATTGAATAAATTGAATAATTTTTTTAGACAAGCTAATGTTTCTTGTGGGTACAAATTTCTATGAACATTTCTTAAAAATTGGAAGTACTTTTACAAATCTAAAATGTTATTTGAGTATATTGGTAGAGGGTTTATAAGGTGTCGAAAAAGGATAAAGGAGTTTTACCCTAATACATTACGTATTAAGTGATCGGTCTTTTCCTTGGGTTATAATGTAACTAGTGGTATCCAGAAAATATGCTAAATTTACCACTCCAAGTCAATACATTTTAGATTTGTAAAACTAAACGCCTAACACATTTATAAATTAATTGTTTATAATATGTTTAATAGACGCACAATATCTTTATACATTCATACAAATAATTTTAAACATTAATATCAAAACTAGAAGTATTATTGATTTATTTATACTACAGTCTACATTGTATATTATATTATCATAGCGATACGTGCCTTGAAAACTCGAACAACAATCGTAAGGGATGGTCAAATTTCGACCACGGTCCAGCGATCCTGTATGTTTAATTACAAAACAAAGGAATAATATATATTTCCTAACTATCCTTCTAACATTGTTTAGAAACAATTTTATTATATCTACATTTCTATTAAGTATGTTTTTAATTATCATAACATCCTTATTCGCTATAATTTAATAAATATGTACGAAGTTTCTACAGAACATTAAAAATTTATTATAACCTTTTAAAACTCTACGGAACTCTAGAATGGCGCTAACCTCTTATTAAGGAGACAATTTGTGTGCGCGTCTTGTTGGAATGAGAAAATATGCCGGCCATAAGGTAATATAAATGGGCGGTAGACTTAAATTACAAAGCCTCTTTGAAGTGATTTTAGAATGGCCCTTTTTGTCTTCACCTGCGTTAATGATGTTTTTATCGACGTCGCTGTGACTTGATTAATTTTTAACTAAACGATCTGTTTTATCATTTTAGAAATAGACGGTTTTTCGTTTGATATAATTTTTGAATGCTTATACTAAAAAAATTGAAACGATAAAATTCTCGTAGTAGTAGTACCTCATTCATTCATTTCAAAGCGGTTTTAATAAACTTGCATTTTACAAAAGTCGACTGTTCTCAACAAATTGACAACAGACGAAAGTGTAATTATAAAAATTCGAGCTTATTTCCGTTCCCAAAATACTTGAACGAAAATATTCAGGATGTATGCAAATAAAGTAAAGAGAGTGGAATAAATGCATTTTTACAATTTTATGGAAGCATTTAGATAAAGTGGAATGGCTTTATTTTTATACCGACACCGCAGGAAATTCGCATCACGCTTTTCCGGTTTCAACCAGAATATATTGGAATAAAAATAGCGTCACAGGCACGCGGTTTAATAAAAATATTTTTGACAAAATTGTATTGGGCACTTCAATCAAAAGTATAAACTGTGTCGATCAAATGAGATCCCATGAAATTTGAATTATTTATTTATTTAACACTTTAATGTGCAAGAAAACAAATAGGTACAAAAAAAGGTAACAGTATTACAATAAAAGCACAAAGGGCGGCCTTATCACTATGCAGTAATCTCTGCCAGGCAACTACGGGGAGAAAGGTAAACATGCGAAATATGTTGTTGGTATGCAAATATTTTAATTGTATTGTCGATATAATATTGGAATTATTTCATGTAGCGTTCCTAAACATGATAATTAATTAGTGCTTCGGCGTGGATCTTTATTCATAAAATTTCCAGAATAATTCTAATAATAATTATTATTATGACGTAATGTCTATGCCAATTTTTTAATTTCTGTGCACGCAAGTTTTATAATTAAAACTTTCTGATCAATATGAGCGTATTCTCCGTATTAGTCGCTTATTATATTATAATACAATAATGAAGTAGTAATTTTTTTTTACTGAAATCTGTATAGGTACAGTGAAGTAAATAAACATGGTTTCATACACAAATTTCAAAATAATTATCACACCTCTATTCTAGACTCGACTATTGTATTATTTTGTTTAACGAAGGTAATATAAACATTTATAATTATTTTATTAGATAATATGTATTATCTAACAGCTCTACTTAAAAAAAAATAACATTCCCACCAAATCCCTGGATACTATACGAAAAGTTTAATCCTGTAATAATATGATATACATAACAGTGTAACAGTCAACAACACGTATTCAACTACAACGAATAAAATCTGGGACCCTCCATATAAAAAAATACGACTTCGTTCATTAAGAATTCTGAGCGTGGTTTTAATAAGGTCTTGCAATAAAGGCCTTAATGGCTTTAAGAATCGAACACCAAATGAAATGAGGGGAAATAAGGATTAGAGTTAGATTTACATAATTAGATAATAAGACTTTTAGGGTATAATATTAATAACTGACTTGAAAAAAGAAGTATCTGTCTGTGACATCGTATCTGCCAAATAGATGAAACGATTTGAATGTTGTTTTTTGCATTCGAAAGCTTTAATATAAGTTCTATACGATTATGTTTGATGACTTATGTTTCTAAGTTTAAAAGAAAACTGTATAGTTTGTATACAAAATAGAGAAGTTCTAATTAGAAAGCCGCGCGACACTACTAGTTTTATAACATTATACAATGCAACATTAAAATAACCACAACATAATAATATGTTTATTCCAAACGTTTTATGCTAACCCACGGCACATCAAAATATGAGCGCAATCTTTCAATTCAAACGGAAGAACAATAAAGTTGTGGGTAGTTGTAAAAATACAACAAATCGGTCAGTTTTATGAACGCGTCCGTGAGATGTGACTGCATACATTTTGTTTGCGACTGCTTTATGAGCGAAATCGTGGGTTTTACCGCGCGTACGTCGTATAAACGGTTTAAAAAACTCAAATAAACTGTATTAAAAGTGTACTCATTTATACCGTAAAACCTCAAAGCTAGTAACTTTTTTTAATAAAAATCAGATTTCGAGCAATGATGAAAAATTAATTAAGGACGCATTATTAATCATATCTACCTACCTCAAAAACTCGGAGGATATGGATATAATTTAATGGGACCACCGTGAAGGCTTTCATATAAAAAAGACTCATCAGAAATGGTTTACTGAATTGATAATCTCCACATTTTTGAAGTTATGTATTCATTCTACTCATTAATGCTTTACGGTGCAATTATAACGGTATAACGGTGCATTTACATCAGTCTTTCGTTGTTCTTAGTGCGTTCGAAACGATTCTATCTAGACTACTAGAATATCTATGTAATGTTCTAATACTGAACAACACTAAATACGAGTTTTCGTTGACACCAAAAGATCACGAAAGAATGCTCTTGCTCTAGCTTTATGGTCGTTTGATGTTAATGCACTGTAAGATGAATTTGGTGGAATTTAAAGATTACTACGTATATAATGTTTATTGATACAATTAATTATTTAACTACAGGTTCAGTACCTGTCAATAGAGCTCTGTCGGGCGTACGAAACGTTGTTATGTAACAATGTGCAATTAATAAATCGTTTTAAATCAGAAGTAGTTTTTTATTTCTATTATTAATATGTTCTGATATATTAATATACTGAATAAAATAATCAAAACCCAGATGTTGAAGCTTTTTTTTTTGAGTACCTATGGAATTTTGTAAAATATTGTTTTAACAACATTTACAAGTTAGAAAACTAATTTATCGTATTAGATAAAGGTATCTCCTCATTTAAGCATTTAATAAACGATTTGAACTATAAACCACGATAATTAGTGTTTAATCACTACATAGTATAAAACAAAGTCGCTCTCTCTGTCCTTATGTCCCTATGTCCCTATGTATGCTTAAATCTTTAAAACTACGCAACGGATTTTGATGCGGTTTTTTTTAATAGATAGAGTGATTCAAGAGGAAGGTTTTAGTATATAATTTATTATGTTTTAGACAAAGCGGGCGAAGCCGCGGGCGGAAAGCTAGTTATGTTTATTATGTAACACAACCGCAAAAGCTCAAAGCTCTTCTTGTGATACGGCATTGTAAATAATCACTTCCCATATAAACTATATATAAATAAATACAATAATAATATTATATAGTAAATAAATATCCATACAAATATACAGACTATAATCCCGCTCAAAAATCGATTTGGCGCCTAAAATAACTGCCCTTCCTTAAATTCCACTTTACGAATCAAAATTCGTTCAAGACGCTGTTCAACTGAATTATTATTCAGGCGTGAAAATAGACAAAGTTTCGCATCTCTTACATTAGAACGAATATACAAAGAAAGCAAGATAAGTTAAAAATAAATACAAAATGTATTTTTACATTTATTTGTACCTATCGCGGTTTTTTTCGTAATTAGATACGTCACAATACAAAAATGACGTCACAAAATTAAATGACTGACGTAAGATTTCTTTTCTCACATTAATGAGTTTTTTCATTAGCCACGAATATGAAATTTGTGAATTATGATAACATAATAAAAGCAATACACGCGTGGGTCAGGAAAACGGGGGAAATATGTAATTAGATTTGGTACGTGATAAATTCGATTATGCGGTTACAAATGAAATTATTTATTAGCAAATCCAATTTTGTTTGCAGAACTCTTTGTTACAAAATTGTATTAGATATTCGAAAGGTTAATTGAATTTTTGGTTAATAATGCAAGAACTATTGTCGGATTTTTTACATCCTGAAACGTGTTAAATAAATTAAAAGCTAATAAATGAAAATCTGAGATGAAAAAGCTGTGAATTCTTAGTCAGGCTCAATATTTAAATGCTTTATAAATCTCGTCCATCCATTTATAAATAATTCAAAATTTATTCACGTGAATACATTAATTTACAATACGCACATTAATTATACAGTAATGGAATAATTCGAACATCTCTGTAATTACCTAAATCATGGAACGAGAGCATAAAAAACTTTAATTTATTTCTTATTATCTTTTGTATTACAACCCTCCTTTTATTTTAATTAAATTTTTATTTACAAAGCGTATTCTATAATTATCAATAATATTTCAAAACCAATCATAATTTAATTAGAACACACAATAACAAACGCAATTAAAAAAACTAGAGCATTACTGTAATTGCTTCAAAAGCAAAACTGAATTACAGAAATATCACGTAGAGCGCGCGCACGGCACGCGCAATTTTTGTGAAAAACAAGCTCCGATATAACGAACTTACCGAAATATTGTAACTTCCAAAACTCCTTTGAGCACGCACTTAGATCACAATTACTAACGATAAAGTTTCGGGCAAATACCGGCCGATTTCGACACACGTTCGTCCCGGACCGCGCGGGTTTTGCACTGAGGAACGAAACACGGAAATTGGAGGGAGTAACAGCCTAACAGGGGTGGTTTAAATTTGACAATGTTCAGAATAGTTGGGTGGCCTTATCAATCGCTGGTCCAATATTTGCTCTTGACTTAGAGCCCGCTAGATCGAGGATTTGTGATAATCTTTTTATGGAGATAACGCTGGGGTTATATGATTTATCATTCGATTTATTTCATGTGAACCTTCCGCTTTTATTTTTATCGTATTAAATGATATTATAGTTAAGTGTACATTAAATAAATTCAAGTGTACTTACCTTTCATAAAAGTCAAATGTTGTCCGAAAAGCTTTTACCGAGAAGAGCAACAAGCCCTATAAGTAATTGCTCTTTTAAAACATCTCTTTTATGAAATTGCATAAAACTGACTGTACTTTTAACATAATATTATTTACAAATGCATTTGATAAATATTCACAAATTGTTTTGTGTGTTAATTGGCCTATCTATTATAAATTGTAAAATTTATAAAAATTTCATTTAGATTCTCTTTATTCGAACCGCTAGGGGACTGGAACATGCTTCCTGAATCTGTGTTCCCCGATGAGTACAATTTGGAGGTCTTCAAGAGGAGAGTGAACAGGTACATTCTAGGGAAGCGCGCTTCATCTTAGGCCACATCTCAGCTTTCCATCAGGCGAGATTGTGGCCAAGCGCTCCCCTATCGTACAATAAAAAAAAATGATTTTCATTATAAGTTAAGAATTCGCGGCATCTTTTGAAAAACACATAAGATTCTTGTATTATAAATTAATAACCTACAAATCAGTAAAGGTTGCTTTAATTACTCCATCAAAGTAGGTACAATAAAAGTTTTAGTTTAAGGTCATAAAACACAATTATCAAAAAATAATTATTTCTATTGCTTCCCTTCGCTGATAAATATCACAGATAAGGGCCCCACTAAATACTAATGTGTATTGTTTTGGAAAACTTCCCTTGGCCAGACACCCCAATAATTATATGAGTCATCACCTGCACGATTTAATGGTATTAAACTATAGGGACTAGATTCGATTGTATTTCCATTAGAAATCAAAAGGATAATGACTTTTTAAAATGTTTGTAGATAAAGTGAATCATGGACGCTGTGATTTGAAGTAAAGTGTATATTAAATTTGAAAAAAAAAGTGGATGTAGACGGCTAATATGTGAACTGTACTCTAATCTATAACTTTAATGTGTGAGCAGACATTTTTTTTAAGGGAATAAGTCATGGGAGGGAAAATATTCCCTTATACCTAAGCTAAGCTTTTAAGCTGAAGTCTAAAATGTAAATATTTTTTATTACCTCATAAAATTTTAATATTCTATGAAAATGGAATTTATTATACACATACACACTTTATTATACAATGAACAATTTCACACATGCTAATAATTTTACTTTAACCACGAAAATATGAAACATAAACCGAAAGAAATCTCTTGAAACATCAACCATTTTTAATTCATTCAACTAGCATATTGCATAACCAATTAGTTGAATTTATCTCATTTCTATATCTTTATTGCTTAACGGTAAACCGTGGGATACAGATAACTGTTCCAATGTATTTAATAACGATTCAAAAGAACTCGTATTTCAATACAGAGACAACATCGACTTCAAGTTATATCGTAGCACGGGTGCTGTACACGAGTAGAGTAAACGGTGGAGTCAACTAGCATACTACTCTACCAGTTCTGAGCACTCTACCAGTTTTAGTCGAGTAACTGTCATACTGCCACGGTGCTAGCCACTCTACTCTACCAAATTTTAGTACTCAACTCTACCAAATTTTAGTACTCTACTCTACCAATGGTGTCTTCATTAGTATAGTAAGTAGGATAGTTAGTACTCTACCACTCTACTCTACCGTTTACTCTACCCGTGTACAGCGGCCATTAGCGATTAAATTAAACACGATTATACCAATCTTGGATTGATGGAAAGTCAATAAAAGAACTAACAAGCTTGCTCATTAATGCTAAAGTTTAATATTTGTTAATCAGAACTAAAATAAACTGGATTTTGGTACGCAGATAAACTATGATTTCAAGTTAACTGCTTAAGGTTTTTAGTTGTACTATAGATAATATAATATTATAGGTTGTACCTACTAGTCTATAGGATAATACAAATGGCTATTGATAACTATTTACTTGTCTATTCGATAATAATTGCGAACATAATAAGGACTTACATAGATAAAAAAGTGAAGAAAATTTATGTTTTTATCATCGTAATAATATCGCATATACGCAGTTATGGGGTATTAAACGATTTGCAACAATCAATTTTTAGAAGTAAAGCCTCATGACGATAAATTAGATATTTTTAGAAGTAAAGCCTAAATAGAATAATACATAATGCGTTTTTACTGCTAACTACTACTTCAAAGTATTCACGGAACAAGATTAATATTCCACAGATTAACAATTTCGTCCGAAAACTGAGGAGTGCGGACGCAAATTTCAACAACGTCAGTTTATTATCTTGAAATGTAAACATTTAAGAAATTACCTGCGAACAGGAACAGGAATCATAACAATGCTACTCGAAACTTTTGTTGCACTCTCCTTTGTTTTATTCATTTTGAAGTGTTTTATTATGAAAAGCTCTTTTAGAGTGTTTTATAACTTTAAACTTGATTCATTGTCATTTTAAAGTATCTGTTATCTATTTGTATGAGTATTTTGGTATCTATTGTAAGTGTTCGTAGAGTTTAATAGATTTAAGTGGATTATGTGTTTAAATTAGAAAGTGTAGGTACAACTAAACAGTACCTATATAAATTAGTAATTAATATTTTTGCATACAATATTGTCGTGTTTAAACCACAATTATTTGCAACTTATATATATATCTTTAATCAAGATATATCTGTTGTTGAAAACGGACGATTAACAGTAACTCGTAGTCTCTATTTTTATCTTCTCGTCATATTTATTCCAAAATTACATCTTTGATACGTCTTACTGCTTTGTAGTAGGTACTCCAATTCCCAGAACATTCTATAGATATACTCAACTACAATTGTCATATATTATACGTGAAATAGAAGCAAACTCGAACGGTATACCTACATCTAAAAAAGAAAAGTTAAGCCAGAACCACTCGTGCGAAGCCGGGGCGTGCCGTTGAGTAAAATAGGTTACATCTGTAACTTAGATGAAATATACTGTTATTTTATTATTTCTAATTGAAGGGTATGATATGATTAAGAATGAGCTAGAATAACTTTTTCTTTACCAAATTCTTATTTTAATGGTTGAACTACTTATGCCGCGCCGTTACACCCGTGGATGAACGCGCGGGGAAAAGCAAATATTTCTAGCAGTAGGAAACATTAAAAATCCATTCTGTAGTTTTAGCGTGAAAGAGTAACAAACATTCTTACAATCTTTCGCATTGTATGTAGATATATAAAAAGAAGAAATTAAATAAATAAATGGTTTTTGGGGAAGACTATTTATCGTGTAGGTGTAGATACAAATAAATAATATTTTTTTATATTTTATTGCGTAATCTCTCAAAAAAGGTAAAAAGCTCTCACAAACATTCGTTGAAAAGTTCAGCAAATGTTTTAAAATTCTCATTCAATACATTAACAATTAATATGTTGATTGTAAATCTATAACATAATTATTACATCCAAACAGACCAACAACACAATAATAGTATAAAAATATAAATACATTCCCACAGCGTGTGTCCACGTCAATGGGAAACGCGAGACGTTATTGAAAGGGCTATAAAAAATCAAAATACGTGCTTTATTAGAATCCTTGCACCCCTCGTTATGAAATTATGATAATACGGCAATATTGTGTCTATAGAACACTGAATTTTTCAATACCTATTACCACGTAGTAAAGTCCAAATTTGCACCCAAAAAATCACGGTCACGCGCTCGCCCCTTCCTACATAAAGAGATTATTATGAAAAAATCTCCCATACACTCATTGTCAAAAGCGTATTATATTGAAGGACTGTTTGGGTCATATTTTTATTAAAGAAATGAATTATGGTATGTTATTTTTCTTATTTATTCGGGCGGACACAAATTTTTCTGAATACCCACTTAATATACTTGGGTGACCCATTTTTGGCAAATATTAATTTAGCATAGTGTGGCTTTATGTTGCAGAAATACTTACTAAAATATTATAATTTCGTGAATTTATTGAACTAGGTGCTTATTATATTTTTGTCGTTTAATTTAAGCACTTCATATAAACTGTGTGAGTACAATTCAAATTGCTTTGATAAAAAAACACGTTAAATTTTAACACTCACCTACTTTTGTGCTCTTTAATATACCAGCCTACGTGTTTTGTTTCATATTTAAAAGCATAAAAATATTTTTCGAAAAAACTGGCCACTTCAAGAAATATTTCATTTCAAATTTAAAAAAAATATTCCGAATGTGTTTAGACTGGCTACAAAACTGCATTCATGGTTCCTAAATATTAATTGCAAATTCAAAATGACTAGGTACTCAGAAACTAAAAAAGGATCTTCCTAATAATATAATGAAAAGCTAGTAAAATAACAGCCTAGTCGTGCCATAAATCCCAATAGCAGAATATCCCACACACAGACAGACACGCTTAAACTAACATAAATAATCCGCAACTGATGTACCAGGGGATCATAAATCGCATGGAGATTGGGTTGTATCAGAGCGATAATTCTGTTTAGTTTGCTGATGATGGATGAGACAATTTTCGAATATAATTTGGTTTGGAATGTGTGGTGTCGTGATCATTGTGATGAGTTTTTCAGATGGCTTTGCAGTCCATTTTTCGTAAAATAAAAATGTCTACATGCTTGAGCGAAAAACTTCACTTTCCGTAGAGGGCAAATATTACAATTGAAAATAAGTAACTTAATAGTAAAAGTGTTTAATTTTGTCTCTTCTTCTTCAATTTGAACTCTTCGTAAAGAATCATATAAAAAAATGAAGTTTTAATTTGTTGAAGTGAAAACTTCTTTAGCGGCGTTGAGCACTTTTTCTGTAATG
>CAJQZM010036507.1:24865-92173 GCA_907164665.1 Colias nastes
ACTCACGCACTCTAGACCCCCCTTGGAGGGACTCATTCAATGGACTAGAAGAGATAATTCATATAAAGATGTTAATTTAGACATACCTAGGTATCTACATAAATTATTGTTTAGTATTTATCGCTTATGGAGCTTAAGCAGTTTCTTACCATAACTTCAATCTGGAAAAAAATGTAGGTAAGAAATACAACAGATTTTAAGCCTAACCTTTACTTCACCTTGTGTACCACTTGCTATAATAATAAATCGTAAATGGCCACATCCAGTAATAAAACGTTTAATACATTCACGCTACGGAAACGCAGTTGTTTAATTTGCCCATTGATTGCTCATTGCAAGGGCTAGAGGGCTATCCATTCCACTCTAAGCAATGCGTTAGGGTGCAAGGGTGTGTTTACAATAACTGTTTGACTAAGGGGTGCATTGGTTAAGATATCGTATTTAAATATACATAATTATAATATCTCAGAAATCACTTGGATAAATACTGGCTCCTTATAAATATGGTAATGTAGAATAAATAGACGAATGTTTACGGATTGTTGGGGGTTGTAATTTAATTATTTTATTCCGCAATTTCTTGTATTTATTTACGCAGTAACCGATTTTAGAAATTGGAAAGTTACTCTGTTGTTTTGTAGCATTTCCACGTTTTAACTGATGAACAAATTTATTTGTCCAAATTTGTTGATATATAAGTTACTAGCTTTCCGCCCGCGGCTTCGCCCGCTTTGTCTAAAACCTGATAAATTATATACTAAAACCTTCCTCTTGAATCACTCTATCTATTAAAAAAATCCGTATCAAAATCGGATGCGCAGTTTTAAAGATTTTAGCATACGCAGAGACATAGGGACAGAGAAAGCGACCTTGTATTATTATGTAGTGATTTTCGAACTTGAAGTTTGAAAAAAAGTACATTTTGTTTCGAAAACAAAACTTAAAAGGGGTAATACTTATAAGTGACGGGAAGAAGGAAGAATAGCCTCTGACACGCGATAACTCGAAGTGCAAGGCGTGTTGAAATCTTTGAAATATAACATTTCATATTTCCAATTAGTATAATTTTAATGTAGCTTGTGTTTAAAAATGTGTGTTGATAACTAGCTCTGGGTTCTTATAATTCATTAAAAAAGCACCTGACCTGACTTTTTTAATACAAGAATAACATTAATGTTTTGTCTATTGATGTGGTCACAAAGCCACACATAATCCAAACACACACCGTAACGACACAGTAAAAAAAATTACAATCAGTACAAAACAGCCGAAACGGCTTACTCACTTCATTATGTTTACTGTGAGATTATGTTCATTACAACATAACATGAATACCACTATTCCCTCAGTAATGGGATGCTCAGAATTTCCCCAGAATTTCCCCAAGTTCAGGGCGTTGAACAAAAAATCCGTGACGAAATTCTTTCTCGTTGTTCTTAACCTCCCTTAACATAAACTAAACACCAGGTATTACGTGCACATCTTGCTCCCCATGGAAACTATAATGCATTTTGTATGGTACAAGGCATAAGCTTGAAGACTGAATATTGGTTGATATAAAAATACTATAGACGTTAAGGTTTTTTACATTCATTACATTGCAGTTTACAGCTCAAAGTATGTATTTTGCGGTGTGTTGCTGCTTGTTGCGTCTCACAAGCTGCCGCATGACATGGTGTGTTGTAGTGTGTTGCTACGGATTGCTGTGTAGGTATAACTGGGTAACGCGATTTGAGGGTTACTTCACAAATGTGAATGTACTGTATAATCTTAATATATATAAATCTCGTGTCACAATGTTTGTCCTCAATGGACTCCTAAACCACTTAACCGATTATAATAAAATTCGCACACCATGTGTAGTTCGATCCAACTTGAGAGATAGGATAGTTTAAACATGTAGGTACCACGGGCGAAGCCGGGGCGGACCGCTAGTCATATTATGTATTTTGTTGGGACTACTTTAAGTTAATAATAATATTGAAATGAAATTATTCTAATTTAAATCAACCAATTGTAATTATTCATTCAGTTAACTGTTAAAGTTTTCATTTTTTGGCCTACTTTTATCGCTTGATCGTACCTAATACTTACACCGACACAAAGGGGCTTACTATAGTGCCTACAGCATAATTTTACGGACGGCAGCGCAGCGGTAATAAGCACTGTTTACAAGCTCTGTATCCCAGACAGTGGACTATGGGGAAGCCACCCTTCTTCGAACTTTAGAAAAACTCATTTCACATACTGATTGGCTGCTTGACCTATGATACCCGTCCGATTAGGGCCCTTCTGGCCTCCTCCACTCAAGCGACAGCCCAAGCCGAGGTTCGTGGTCCCCGTCAAGGGGGGACGCCCTTGTGCATGTCGCTACCAGGGTGAACCTTCAGTTCACCCCCGCGTCCGCGTTAAAATGTAGAAGCCCTTTTGGCTAACATTGAGAGACACCACACAAAAAAAAAAAAAAAAAAAAACCTATGATACGATAATTAGATGGGTTATTCATGCTGTAAAAAGGATCCTAGACATGCGGTTTAAATGAGTAAATTGTTGAAAGTTTATAATAATTATGATTTTAAACATCCTATAATTAACGTAGTTTTGAAGTATGGATGTGTGTTTGTTACTCTTTCACACAATGCAGCTGATAGAGCTACTTTTTACTGGATCACCACAGTGTCGACGCCACGGATTGCTAGCTTTAATATAATATTATCTATTAATTTAATCTGATAAAAGGAAATTCTATCTCAAAACTTGTTTATTCAAATAAATTGTAACAAAGTCAGAATAAATCCACGGATATTGTATTTTTTAAACTTACAAAGAAAAAACGTGAGTCCCAAACCTTTCTTCGCCGATAAAAATTGAACAGCCAATGTTATCAAACTGGCCGTTCTTAGCTTTTCACATTTGTTCGTGATTGATGAGATTCGATTTCTCTACAATGTAATATATGAAATGGGAGTAGGTAAAAACTTGTGTTACAATAAAAGCCGTTAACATGTGCTCGAAATAGAATCTTAAGTGATTGATTTTATCCCAAAATAATCTATTAGATTTTCCACTTTATTGCTGATAAAGTTCGTCCTGACAGGAGATTCATCTGAATTTAACTTTTATGTTCGCTGAGAAACGCTCTTTAAACAGTATTAACTCGTTAATATTGTTAAGAGAGAGACTGCTCGTTTTAAACACCAACATTCAATGAATTATAAAGCCATATATTATTGAAGTGAAACTTCTTTATCGGGGTTGGCAAAAAATTTAGTGTAACATTTTTTCGTTACGCGTGACATTTTTCCGTTACGCGCCATCTTTTTCTTATCCCTACCACGCGTGATTCGTCGTATTTCTGTAAAGTTGCATATATAGTAAATTATTTATTGAAAAATAAGGTCATAAAGAAGTTTCACTTCTTACGTGTGTACACTAGTACTCGCACACATTTTTTTATAATTCAGATATACCTAAAGTAAAAATCAAAACATTTATAAAGTATCTTATTAGATATATTAAGAACAATTTAAATCTATTACCATAATTGATAAAAGAGAAAAACAAAAGAAATAAAATATCAATGTAACGGAATTAACGAACAATGCTTTCCGAATACTTACATAAAGAAATATATATTTTTAAATAGTATTAGTTACTACCAGCATAATTAAAGAACACAATGGGAAATTAGTTCTAAAAAATTAATAGCCACCCATAATGAATCTATAAAAAGTGTGGATAATCGCTTGATAATCGCGTAATCTAATCAGAACGAATTTGACAAATTCACGTCAAAAGAACTACAAAAGACAAGATAATCAATCAATCAACGAAATTTCTCATTAGTTCTATTTAATAGGGCGAGTACAGTGCGCGGTTATCAGATTCCGTACGTCCAAACCAGTGTGCGATTCGCACTAATATGTCATAGGGAATACGTGCTATAATCGTGTGTATCTATTTGATGGATAGTGATGTGTTCGTGTCTATAGCAGTCAACGCTCAGGGGACACGAATGACAAATGACAGTGATCGTTTATCTTCTTAACTGTCAGAGGAGCCAATCAACACATGGAACAGTCTCTTACAAGCACATCAATGCGTAATTTAAAATTAGCTCTTATTTCTATTTCGGTAAGCACCCATTTAGCATTGTCATATGGTAGTTCACAGGCTCATAAGTAATGCATCACATACATCTAGCATTTAACGCATGTGCTGTGTTTATTTCGCAAAACAATCATGTAAAAATTGGACATCACACAATTTTTACGTTGAACTTTCTGTGTGTAATTTCTTTCTAATTTTGAAAAAAGAAAAACATACCTAATGTTATTTATAAATTTTGCTAATAATATGTTATAATAATATATCTACATGTATTTATGTTTGTCAAAGTATACAAAGTACATATACATACTTCTCATAAAACGTTAATCGGATTCTGATCTATCTTTTATTATTATCATCTCATTAATCATAATCAATTTTTAATTTCATTAAATTGACCACACCAATAATTTTCACTCAAATCAGCCATAATTTTATTTCCATCCTTTAAATCTCTTTTAATATGCCACGTCTCAAGTTACACTGGTTGCAAAGGTTGCAGTTCCCATGACAACTGACCGGTCAACTGTTTGAGGCGATCAATCAACTGCCGCTAATCGGAATGTGATTGAAGATCTTGGGACATTTTGCTCCGTCAAGCGCACTGACCATTTTACGAGGGCCTTGATATATGCCGTTTATATAGAACCTGCCCTATAGTTATACAAGTAAGATGTTCTACGGAGTATGGTAGATACATTTCATGTTTTGATGATCGATTTCATTTAAAGTTAATCTTTGACATGCCAGGCAGTTAAGATCTTATTTTTATCGATAAGAAGCCTCTATATTAAGAAATATGCGACCTCGACTTAAAATAAGTCAAAAGAAGCGTTATAAAATTGACAAAACACCTCCTCATCCTAATGACTCTACCTTAGAGTTCTTACATTCTAAATGGTTTCGTATTCTGCATAAATAATCTACAAAATAAGTATTTACATAGAAATAAGAAGGATAATTAAAATAATTTATTATTTTTCACAAAAAGAAAATCTTGTTCCAACGTTTCAAATTAAAACAACTTGATATTTATTAACCCGACCGCTCTGTAAACGCGATAACAAACAAATTAAATTAGGAAAAGTTATTATTTTACGGGAATATAAAAACGATACCCGGGTAAGTTTAAAAATATATTAATTTCATTAAGGCCACTCCAGAGTTATGGCTTAAGGCAATTTGTGGGAGCGGAGTTCTAATAAAATTCATTCTTCATAAAACCACTAACTATGATATAACGTCGGCGATCAAAGAGAATTATGAGCATTTTAAAGGACGCACTGTTTGTGGTTAAGATTCAGGTTGCTGTCTATAAAGCCTTATATCTTTTTATACAACATTGATTAGGATTAGTATAATCCTGTGATATTAATAGCATGATAATAGTTAAATTTATAAACGCTATGTTTAGGTATTGAGAATTCTCGCATAATTAAGGATTGTGTTACAAAGGATATTAACTAACGCTACTGTATCTGAGGCAAATATATCACATAATTAATGTAGTGGATAGTAGACAAAATAATAATATAATTATTATAGTATTATATTATCTGTGATAAGGGCACATCAATATTAACGTTTTTGATCATATTGTGTATATGTATTTAATGTAATATTATTTTATAAAACAGTTTGTTTTTAGAATACAATATATTATAATATAAAGGTACTTCTACCTTATATCGTCACATTGACGGATTATTTCCAACATAACAGAGTTCAACCTAAACTATTTCATTTGATTATATTTTGTTGTATATTTTTCCAAAATTTGAATATCGGTTTTATTAAATCATTCCCGGCGAATTCCACAACAAAAATATGCGTTGGTTTTTAGAAAATGTTTTAAAATGAAATGTAGCAGGCACTTGAATAATAAAAATGAACGTCAAACGAAACAAAAGTATCAAAGAAATGGTTCATAAAGATATTAACAGGCGGTCGGTTCTCATCAGATGAGCGTTAAGAAATGTCTTAAATGTGAATATACTATATTATAATGCCAATAAACTTGAGCAAAGAGCATTTACGAAGACTGATGTAACTTCTGTGGAGGCGGAAAATATTCAATTTGTTTTTTTATTATAAAGGATGTTAAAACTTGTAAGATTTCTTACGGTGCATTTACATTAAACCAGCGAATGCTCATTATAACACCGATTATATATCAAATTATTTTAGTGAAAACAAGTGTAGACCATTCTTTTGTTGTTTTTAGTGCGTTCAAAAAGATTCTATGCTATGTTCTAATACTGAACAACACTGAATACGAGTTTTTGTTTACACTAAAAGATCACGAAATAATGCTCTTGCTCTAGCTCTAGCTCTACGTTCGTTTGATGTTAATGCACACAGAAAATATGTAGAAACAGTTTGATTTACCTTTTAGAAGATTTCCTGGAGAATTGTTTTAATTAATACACAGGGTAGACGAAGGTAGGCAGGGTATTATTATGAATTACGCACTCTTGGATATTACTCGTGTGGAAATTTACACGAGTAAAAATCTCTATCTAATTTTAAATCAGATTTTTTTACAATAAAGGTTATTAAAACAATCGGTTAATTAGTCTCCAATATTTAGGTCCTTGTAGTAGTGAATTATTACTAGTGCAAAGCAAAGCCCATCAATAGCCTTAATTTTTCTCTTCTAAAACAATTAATATTTTTAATACTTCCAGCTTCATGTAGGTACATTTTATTTCTACTGGATGTCAAAGATATAAACTCAAGGAGGAAACGTCCAATTTTTATGCCCCGTAAAATAAAACATCTTTAGCACATTGACAGCGTCTGTTTGAAAACAATGTAATACGAAATATGAAATGGGCCATTTTGCTTGCGGGCTCTGACACCATTAAGCAATTTTTGGAACTCAACCATAAATTCCCATCTCATCTCCATTCTTTAACCAGGAAAAAGATGGCAGTCACTTTATAAAGTTGTTTCTCAGCTGTTTTCTTTTCAGAAATTGAACACACGTGTAAATAAATGCTCGGAAGTATCTATATCGGTTGAATTAAAAGTTAATCGTAAGTACTATAATAACTTAAATACCTACATGAGGAAAATATGTGAGGATCCTTTCCGTTTCCTTGAAAATTTCGCAGCTACTAGAATGTTTATGAATTTAAAAGTTTTCTGTTTGTGAACTGGATATTTTTTAAGTGGAAAAACTCTATACGAACAATATTTCCTTAATAATTGTAATTATAAAATTACAACTAAATTGGGCTGGCATTGCTATTTCTTTACATTAAGGCAGAGTTTAGAATTACGTCATTCGCAAAGAAGCTTCTTAAAACGGTGTACAATAAAAATGTATACAATTTAAGTAATTTGTTGGCTTTGAACAAAAATCTAATAACTACTCGAGCAAAGCCCGGGAAAGCAATTAATTTTCAGGTTACTTTCCGAGCGACAAGGAAATATTATTTCCCTTAAAATATACCTCAAAAGAACTGAATTTAAAATACTGTTACATAATTGACCTTAGGAAATGAATTCGTTAATTATTCAGAAGACAATGTTTCCCCATTGTCGTTCTAATACACTCGGAATTAGGCTGTGGCCACATTCCTGGGTTTCTCGCGAACCGAACACGAACGGTTATTTAAAATAATAGGTACTCCTTTAACACGTACTGTTAGATCACTGAACGCTCGTACTGAGTTACTACTCCGATTTTCAGCAGTTCATACGTTTTAGCATGTCATTACTATATTTTACCGACTGCATATTATCAGTAAGAACAATTTTAAGCATACCTTTGTAATGTGTTAAATCCAACATGAACCGAGACTTTAAGTAAATAAAAAAAAATCACTGGCTAGATACATCACATTCATGAATGCATGCATGAATTAGTTCTAGTTAATAAAGAATCTAGTCAATGCGAAGATTCGCCAATTATATCGTATATAATTCGTTATATTATTATAACGTGCTCTTATGTGGCCATAGCTTAACAGGAAACAAGAAAAAAATTAAAAACGTAGGTAATTACAGCTTGAGGGGATTCTGGGAGACAAAAGATGCCCATTTGTATTTATAAGGAGCCAATGTAACTTTATTATTTACGAATTTCGTTTTAATTATGACATTAATTAATTTCTACGAAAATGTATTAGGATTAACAGGTTTTTGTAATTGAATGTGTATTTTCACTTAAATTATACATAAATATTACTCTACATGAAAATTCTCTTAAGAATTCAGTAATTTTATACAAGCAGTAATAAATTCACGAGTTTCTTAAAATGAAACTAAGTGTTTAATATCAAATTCTTGTTATAGTTTATTTAAAAAAAAACTAAGAGACATTAATTACCGTCTTGAAAAATATAACATAAAATAGCGACTATTGCTATGTTAAGTTCATATTATTATGATATTAAGATCTGCTCAGGTCCCATATGTGAACTGAGTGGCTGAGGAGTGGCTGAGTTGGTTAGGCATCCGCCCCGGATTGGCGCGAAGGGATGCGGGTTCGAGTCCCGCCTCGTGATCAAATTTTTTCTATTCTTTATAAATTTATATTTATAAAGCATTTCAATGCCGTAGAACCAAAAATATCAAATTCAACAGGTCCCATATTATCAAAATCTAGAAAATAAGGTGTAAAGATATCACGCTATAACTCTAAGACTGGTCTGAAAAACGTAATCAAGGGATTTTAACGTATAATATTTAAGAAATAAACTTGAAATGTATCACGCGTAAAACAATAGCTTTACAGTTCATTTAAAATAAACTCTGGCTAGACATAATTCCAGACATCGCCCACGTTGCAACAATCAATGAATTCTCAAGATTATAATAAATAAATGAAATACAATTCCCCGTTTTAAACCGAACTGTTTAGCTTTGAGTAATCTAATTACCTTTCCATTGTTAATTGAAAGTGTGAAGGAAATGAAACGTCCCTAACAGACAGAATGAACTGAACGTAAAACAATTCGGAAAAACGTTTCAGGGCTGGATTGTGTGTGGTTGAGGCCCGGTTATTACATTGGTTTGATTTTGTGGTATCTTCGTGTCTAACAAATATTACAAATTAGCTGCGCCCCGCGGTTTCACCCGCACGGCTCCGCTTCTGTTGGTCTGAGCGTGATGATATATAGCTTATAGACTTCCTCGATAAATGGACTATCTAACACCGAAATAATTTTTCAAATCGGACCAGTAGTTTGAGATAAGCGCGTTCAAACAAACAAACTAACTCTTCAGCTTTATAATATTAGTATAGATTTATAAACGGGAAATGTTGCATCTTTATTCTACTTTTGCACTGAGTTATTAATCACCGAGCATCGTGTAAATCACAAATTGTCGATACAAATTAAATTTCTTTTAGTTATTTATGCTACTATGTGCCACTATGAAAATTTTAACGTACCATCTAGAATAGTATTGCATTATCTATGGTACGCCACATACTGATATTATCGTACCTGTATGCTTTATTGACACATAAAATATTTATATTTATCATGAAATTAATCCAACATCATGTTATCATAATTTATAAAGGCAATGTGATGGTCAAGACTTTAGGTAGTAGCTATTTTCGGATGATCCAATCACCTATCTAGAATCTGGGGCCCCAAATACATGAATATCGACATAAGGCTAACATATTCGATGAGTATCAAAAGCCTCCGTCTATGAGATCAGACAGGAAATTAAAATGGGCGTACCATAGTACCGTGAATATTGGATGGGCGTTGCATACAGCCTTCGGTAATTTGCAGGATTCTGCCGGCGCGGACTGTGAAGACTTATAAATGCAATTTATGTATGAATAAATAAAATGCGTAGGTCTGACTGTACGGTTTATATTTAGTAACAGAAAGTTAGGAACTACAAGAACCGTAGTTCGTTTTGAAAATCTAGTGATAAGACAAATAATGTAATGTCAAATGTCAATATCAGGTTAAAAATGTGATTTAATACGCTGTATGTTTGTATTTATTATCTTCTCTCACCAGACTCTTTCATAAAAAGATGCCATTCATAAATACTTAACTAATCAGTAATTCTAAATGCAATTAATGTATTATTTTTGTACTTATACCTGTGTATAATGTGCTTGTCAGGTTGCAGGTGCTGTAGGTTATACTCATGCCATCTAATTTTATGTCCAAAAATGTTATCCCAAAGCTTTCTAAATTGAATACAAGCCAAACACTTAAATGCGACTAAACGAATAAAACGTCACCTAAGCGTTCATAGCTAACCAGACTTGTGTACTGTCTGATGGATTTTTGATTTGAGGCGTAACCACACTACCGTTTCATTTATTGCCCTCCTAATAGACCCGTCATACTCGTCTCGACTGAGAGATATTTTTATTACTTATTTCATATTCAGCGCTTTAATGGTATGAAATTGTTTAGCTCAGTCTTTTTTTGACCAAATATATTTATAATGAATCTTGCCAGTACTCACTATTACAGCATAAAGACGTTTGTATAAGTTGTTTGTTAAGATTAATGAGAATAAATTCACAAACCTGCTGGTTTGTGAATTTATTCTGCTAAAAATAAAAATTAAAAATAAAAATTTTCATTACAGAGAGCGATTAATTTGAATTTTTGACGTGACAACGTCTTAAATTAGGTTGCGGCTGGGAGTCACTTATATGAAAAAGTGTAAACGCTCGGTAACGTTACGATGAGTCACCGAACGAGAGAGAGGCCCGCCGAATGCCTTGCGTCTCTCTCCCACTCAACTATGATCGTTGTCACGTAAAATCTTCGCCCGTAAAACCGACTTTACAGGCAACCATTTTTTTAAACTGTTGATTAATGTAAAATTGATTCGATGGATTGATCAAGAATACTATCTTATTTGATTTAATTTTATCGTACTGCATTATTTACATAATTTCTTCCTTCTGATAATTAGAAGAATATAAATAAAATATAATAAAGACATTAAACACTATCATACAGTATATTTTGAAAGGCTTTTTTCAGAAATTGTTGTTTTTAGACCATTGTATTTATATCTAAGTATACCTTTACTTCAGTCTTATGTTAATCAAGTATTTTAAGGTTGACTTAGTTAACATAGTATGTACTTATTGCGTAATTTAATAGGCTGCCCTAGATTTGATGTTGTTGTAAATTTAATTAAGACTTATATTAACTCAGGTTTACTTAATTAAGTTTATAAGTTAAGCTTGGTTTAATTTATGATATTAAAACTCATCGTTTTTATTGATAATTCGATATTTCTTTATTCATGTGGAGTTCATGTTTAAGTAATATTGCAAAAGTAATGTTTATTAAAATTATAGGGGTAAGAAACAATATTTCACAACAACCATAAGGCAGACGTGGAGCCAAATATTGTACAAGAGAGCGCAGCGTTTGAGAAAAATTATATTATGTCGTATTCCGTAGATAGGAATCTATGTCAACATTAAATGTGATAGATAAATGCACATTCTTTATATTAGACTATCTATGATAAAACCATTTCCATTAGCTTATTTATTGCAAATTCGTAACTCCATTGTAACAACTATAAATCCATTATTTCACCTCAGTTCCACCACTGAAAATGTAAATTAAATTCAAAGGACCAGAATGGACAATCTGTTTAGTTTAAATAATAGAAAATCTCTCATGTTGGGATAAGCTACGGAACCCTTCCCGGGGCTGGATTAAATTCTGTCCGAAATGTCCCGAAAAAGTTGCCGGAAGGCGTATAGGTGCTTCAAGTATTAATTGGGTTTTTGATAGGGCTGCCAATCATGTAATAGCTACCTTTTATGTATGGTACTGTACAATAGCATTTTAAGGATGATATGTTAAAATTCATGTTAAAAATATAATTATATTAATATGTTAGATGTGATAGATTGTTTAAAAGTTTATTTATCGTAAATTAATTAGATTATTTTTCACGTTCGCGTTTGCTTCCTATGTTTTAGATGGGAGTCAAACTGATATAGGTATTGTTAACGGATTTATCTTTGACGTTGTATTTTATGATATTTGTAAGTTAATATTGGAATTACATTTTTTTTTACAAATTTTAAACAAATGGATATCTTATCCCGTTGTACGATATGAATGTTAATATATACTGCTTTTGTATAGGTTTATTTTTTTGTTATAACTGTTAATTTGTATGATAGAATATGGTCAGTAACTATATATTTTAAGTATTCATTTATATTAAACATTAATGTGCCAACCCTAGCATAAAACCCAACAAGGACCTCTGGTCGAACACAACTAAACTATCTTGCGCTCGATTTAAATGATGTTACTATATTAATATTTTATAGTTAGTTTTAGTTGACCACCTTTTAGTTAAACTCCCTAAGGGCATAGGGCAGACCCATGTTATTATGTAAAATGGTCGATTTTTGGGATAGTTATAAAGTTTAATAAAACAAATTAAATTCTTTACGGCAAATTAATCTGATTAATTATAGTTTAATTCGAAATTTCACTATAATTTGATAAATATATAATATGATGATATAGATTACACATATTAAAGAATGGGTACATAATTATATACCTACATTAACATAATATTATAACCTTACAAAAAACTCCGCGAATATATTAAGATCTCTTCAATTAAACTGATCAATAATAAATCGGAATGATTGATTTTATTTGTAAAAATAGTTTCCTTTTTTCATCCAATTGCGCTCATATTTCAATCACGGATACATAGAACAATAAATTCATTGTGCGTGTGTTAGTCACGTAACTCGTAAACAGCTGGACTGATTTCAGTGAATGTGTTGTTTGTGAAAACAGAATGAAAATCGATTCAGTAGTTTTTGAGTTTGTCGAGAACAGATAGACGAAATGAATGACTTTCTTTAACACTTTCATTACCACTACGATTTTCACGATGTTTTCTCGGATGCCGCCTACATTTTACGTTGGACTCGCTAGGCGAGTCCCCGGCGCTGCAACACGAATTGAATCACTCGCCAGGCGAGTTCAGTGGCATTGCGTTAGGGTAAAAACAATGTTTTGTTATTTTTGTGGCCGTGACAGTGTACGTTACGTGTTTAACGCAATTAAAAAGAGTTTAACTAACATACGGTGTAATTTAACATATAAAAATGGCAAGAAACACTATAGATAAAAGAAAAGGTAAGTTTGTTTCGTAATTTATGCAGTGGCTCTCAATCTTATAAATAGTGGTTATTGTTGAGGTTATATTTTAAATATCTAATATTGTTTTTATAAACAGGAGGTTTACAATTCGAATAAATAAAAAACAATTTTACCCGGAAACATTTTGATACGGGCTTTTTAAGAATATATTTTAAAAAACAGTACAGTTTTAAAATGTCGGCAATTGCGTGATAAAGTAGCGTGTAAGGTAACCTTTGCCTATATAATAACACCAAATTCGAGCCCCTGCAAGGTGTAGAACACAATCCGCCGTTGTTTTACGAGTGAATGTGACTTTTGGTAAAATGAAAATAAAAGTATCAACCGTACATATAGATATTTCATTAATAAAAGTTTGAGAATCTATGTCAGTGAACTCGCCTAGCGAGTTCAAGGCATTGCAGAATAGTTTATTTTCTTTCGATTATAAACTGGGTCTACATACCCGGCCCACCACGTAATTCTTTAGATTAGGGTATATTTAGTCTTCAGTATCATTTTAACCAGAAAATACACATGCATTTTGGAAAAAAATAGCAAAAACATTGAACTCGACGGGCGAGTCTACGGCGCTGGAATAAAATTTACGTGGACTCTCCGGGCGAGTCGGTGGCACTGAACGTGTTAATAATATTATATAGAACCTTGTTTTTACGCTGAAATTCTTACACAAATTGAAGTTGTCGAGAAGTTCATAAGGCTCTCTAAGGCTTATAAGGGTCGACAGCAGGCTCAAGGGGTTGGAAGTTAACATAATAAAGTACTAAGGATATCGGTGATTTGATAAAATACCATGACAAAATATCTATAGCATACATATGGGCATTTGATAATAAAAATAACCATAAAAAATAAGTAAATAGTTTATTGTTTAAAATTATGATGAACAACATTTTAAAGCGACACAGTATATAATTTTTCAAAGCAGTTTACTACAAAATGAATATATTGTTACAATAATTGCATTGACTTCAATAAAGTATAAATAATAACAGAGGAGGCCTATTTAGCAAAGGGCGTATGAAGATGAAACGTTCAATCAAAATTAAATGTCACTAAAAAACAAAAATAAAAAAAATTCCACTTTATAACCGAGTTGACGTCATATTTCCGCGTAATTACAGAAATACCCGTAAGTAACACAAGTGTATAATTCAATGCTATTTCTGTATAACCTGAGGTTTTTGTAGGATGTTTCTTTTGAGTTATAAATATTGTTAGACGTAACTTTTGATTAAATATTTTTGTGGATGAATAGTTGTCATATAGTTGTCACTGTTACCTGTCAGAACATTATATAGCTGTCGAATACTATAAATTGCCGCTTTCCTTTGACTCGCTTTCCTTTGGCGCATTCGTACGAATCGTGCCTAGGGGCTCGGACGTTGTTTATACGACGTTTGACCCAACTACCCTCACTTTACTAATAGTCCTTGACTCGCTGCGATTTGTTATCAACTGTCTACCTCAATTAGGCAGTTGTGTAGAATCGCAGTACATTCTTATTACATTCAAACTAATATTTGGCCCAGCCTCGCGTGAAATTTCTTATAATATAGAAATCTGATACTAACATCCTACACAGAATTTTTCTTTAATTATTATTGGGGTGATAATTACGATTAGTTTTATATTTGTAGAAGAGTTCATATCTTGAAGGAGAGGTTATTAAAGGACGAAACGATTATGATCAAAATAAAATAACAATATTATAAATTTTATTAAATTTCTTACGTGTAGTAAATTAGGTAGACACAATCAAATGTATCCATTAGCTTTCTTATTTTAATACAATGAGAGAAAATTATATAAAAAGCAACAGATAAATCATAATATCTCTGTTGAGTTCTTGTTTAGTACACCACGTTTTCAAAACAAACTAAAATCAACTAAACAATTGCGAACAATTAGAACGTTACGTGGAATCGATTGTTAGTCTCAACTCAACTTTTATACTTATTATTCAAATGTTCCCGTGAATTGTTTCTAGGTAGTTTCTAGAATGTAATTTTCATCTAGGTATTTACAATACTATAACTAATATTTGTAAACAAATTTTAGTTTGTAGTGAAATACAAGACTTGACTGGATTCTTTGTGGAACAATTTTAGTTGAGTTTGAGTATCGACGTTTAGATATCTCGTCTATTATCGATTGAACATTTCATTGTGGGATCCTTTATTGTTCTGTTTTTTTTCAGTAAAATATTATACAATAATATCTTAGAAATGTATTACTAAGCGAGGATTATCCTTTTATCCCTTATCTCTTAAGGGAGGCCTATGTTCCAGAAGTGGGAACGTATATGGGCTGATGATGATGATGATAGTGATGATGATCATCACTAAAGAAGACTCGTACGATGTCAACTTGTTTCCTGTTTTTTTCCTGTTTGATACGATGTATACCTCAATTACTGAACGTGTTTGAATGATTTTTAATACATATAAAAACGGACCTTTACATACGTACATACTTTGGCAAACACTTTAACTACTATAACTAGGAATCAAAGTTTCATGGTGAAATGCACATGAGCGAATCCACTTTCGAAAGTCCTTATTAATATAATATACGCAAACATAACTTTTATAAAACGCTACAAAATATGATATAAATTCGAAATATCGAGGGCACATCAAACAGCTGCATATTTTAAGAGCACTTTGAATAGTGGTTGCGAATTAAAAAATAAATAATTTTATTGAAATCGCTCGCGCCTTAAAACACTTGAAATTTATAAACTACCGGTAATCCATAATGTTTTGTGTGTTGCTAGTTTCTTCCGGCGAATTTGGTGAGTTTTTATACAAACACTACACTATAATCCTATGTCCTTTCTCAGGTCTCAATAAAAATAAAGCATCTTATTACCTAAATTTTATCTATATCGGTTTAGTGAGGCATGAAGAAGAGATAGACGGGCAGACAGACAGATAGAGTTACTTTCGTATTTATAATATCAGTTAGGATATTTAGCTTCTGTTTATGATAATAATATATAGTTTAATGTCATTTTACACTAATCCTACATAAACAACCTAAAGTAGGTAACTTTTGCCTTAGAAACTTAACTTCTGCATTATAAATTGAACATTGTTACTGCTTATGATGCCATGTGTCCAATAATCCAAAACTTATCAACTATCTTTGAAATCTTATATACATTTTCAGATAAAATACAATCCGACAGCATCAGATGATCCAGGTCACTCAATAAGGCGGAGCGTGAAACAATGAGTGAAGGTAACAAAACTTATCTCATAAACTATGTTGTCATCATAAATTCAAATCAAATTTGAAACGACTCCTCTCGGGAAAGCTAGATTCTAGTACAAGTAATAGTATTGAAAGATACAATGTATTTGATGTATTTTTGCTAACATAATATATGCAAAGCGTTTGCATCTTAAAAGATAAGAATATAATATAATATATGTATCTGTTTCATTTGTTTTAAAATATATTGGGGTATGTTTTTAGTGGATTTGGCGCAACACAATGTATAATACAATGATTTTATTGTTTTTCTTTCATGGAATTTCTGTTGCGGCGAGAAGAACTATTGATAAAACTACACAGATTTATAAGCCTCGAATATTTCCTTATCTGAAGAGTTTGTAAAAGCTAAGCTGAGGTTAAAATGGTTTGAAATCATTAATTATTTTGGATAGAACACTTGTTAAAAGACTTAACAAAATGAATAAATATCTAATACTAGCTGTGCCCCGCCCCGTTTTACACGCATTTCTCCGCTCCTATTGGTCTAAGCGTGATGATATAATATAGCCTATATCCGACCTGCTAGTAATATTCATGCAAAATTTGATGTAAATCCATGCAGTACTTTTTGAGTTTAGCCCGGACATACATACAAACATACAAACAAACAGACCAAAATTATAAAAAAAAACTATATTTTTATCTACTTTATATAGGAATTATCACTTTTAAATGAATATCGTTCTCTCATGTATATCAACCCTAAATCGTATCACTGAGTATTTCGGTTATTGAAATCCGTTTCTAATTTAACTGACCTCTTTGATAAAATAACTCTGTATGTTCTAAAATTCATTAATGATCGTCCAATAAACCAAAACTTATGATTGTCTATTCAAGTATTTGAAGAGGGAAAAGGTATATAACAAAAATTAATTATTTTCTATAATAAAACTATTGGTAACATAACTATTTAGGAATTCGGAATTCAATTTGCTTTTACAATAATTATTAATTAAATTATTTAATTGAATTGTGTACCTAAGTTATTAATTCGATTGTTTAATGTTATGAATTATATTTTATTATTTTTAAGGAAGGAATATAATATTATATAAAAATTAATAAGTTGTTTGTAATTTCTTTCTGCTACGAATGGATTTGCTACGATTTATTCGCATAATTAACAACGATAACATTTGAACTTAATACCAACTGCAATGAAGTTCCTCGAATCTAAGAGATATTTTTGAAATTTGAAAAATAACAAATCAATTAAAACAAAATTAGGTACTCCGCTACACCAATTTATACCTTTTTAATTTACACTAGCTGTGCCCCGCGGTTTTACCCGCGTTGCTCCGTTGGTATTAGCGTAATGATATATAGACCATAGCCTTCCTCGATGAATGGGCTATCTAATACTGAAAGAATTTTTCAAATCAGACCAGTATTCCTTGAGATTAGCGCGTTCAAACAAACACACTCTTCAGCTTTATAATATTACTACTTGTGCCGCGCGGTTTCACCCACGTGGCTCCGCTCCTGTTGGTGATGATATACACTAGCTGTGCCCCGCGGTTTTACCCGCGTTGCTCCGTTGGTATTAGCGTAATGATATATAAACTATAGCCTTCCTCGATAACTGGGCTATCTAATACCGAAAGAATTTTTCAAATCGGACCAGTAGTTCCTGAGATTAGCGCGTTCAAACAAACAAACTCTTCAGCTTTATAATATTAGTATAGATTTAATTAATCATGCTAAAATTTAGCATGAACATTAAATGTTCTATCATACTCGCATTACATTACAGTGAATTTACATGGGATTTACTTCGTTGTCGTTTATTTCGTTGGAAATTGCACAATAATTAAATGCTAACATTTAAAAACGTGTTACACTCAGACAATACGTGAAACCCTTCTAACTTCGCGAGTTACAAGTGTTCACAATTTTCTACAAAGGCTATTTTGTAAACATTTTTCCCTTTAAAAATTCTTTTGTCCTCGAGGTCGACATAATTAAAATTTAAATGTCGGAATGGGTTAGAAAAAACACGTGGAACCGGGGATTTCAGTATCAGACGTTATGTGGTGACCTTAACTGTAAGGCCTAAATTGCAATGTAATTTTAAAGTAATTGCTTTTTTGTAAGGGGCTTGCGAGTGAGTTTTTTTTTTAACGAGAAAAAAGTTGAAATGTATACTTGTATCAGAGGACCATATTAAAATATTATGCAGTACGATGACATACCTAATATTATAATTTTTTATTAAAACTGTTAATTACCCAATTATCTATATTGTGTTTATATCATAGAAACTAAAGCTTGTTTTAGTTTAAAACTGTATATTGTGTAACTGGCTTTAGGTTCCCACTTGTGATAAATTACAGGTTTTATTAAATACATTTTAGAAGATAAATTAGTCTTTTAACATTATATAACAAGTTTTGTATCAATGTGAACGAATCAGTTTGGTTATTATTCTCCGTCTAGTACTAATGGTCAATAACATGCAAGGAAGAAATTTATTTTGCACCAAGCTGACTAGCTATCAAGGGCAAAGGACTATGCCCTTGAAAAAGCGTGTTATTTTGACACGGATTAAATTATATGCTTTTTACGCTCGTTGATTATACGAGTAGAAAACTACGTACTATAAAAACTATAATACCAACTCAGAACTCTTTTTCATAAAACACTAGCTGTTCAGACGTCGTTATCCTGCCTGTGGTAATTTTTCAAACCCGTGAAGTTTACATGGCTGCTATGTTTTCGCATTTTCTTAAATTTCGGCGCAAAATTTCTTGAGTTTTTCTTTTTTAAGATCATTCTCTTGACAATAACGAACTAGGGAAGCACGCTCCATCATAGACCACATCTCAGCTTACCATCAGGCGAGATCGTGGTCAAGCGCTTCCCTATCACACAATAAAAAAAAAAAAAAAACATCGAAATAAGAATTATCGAAATCGGTCCAGCTGTTCACGCGTGATAACATGACTAATGGAAAGTGGAATTCATTTTTATATACATCTTATATAAATAATAAATAATTATAATACTAAATTATCGTTTTATGTTTCACAAGCTGCTCACTTCACCTTCTAATATCAGATTCGGTCAATAAACAGAGATATAACTCGCTTCTATAGCCTCCCACAAAAAATGCACATATCCATATCCCACAAAAAATGCACACATCCACAGAATAAAACGTATGGTGGGTACTATATTTTAAATTCACTGCCAGTTGAGGGCTGCAAAACATTTCGCATCACTAATTAACTTGACCGAACAATGTGAAAATTCTTTTATCAATAGAGTTTTAATTGAACTGACCTGAATTGGAATTATTTCATTGTGCCTTTACAGTCTCGTTAAAATGCCCCTGGAGCTTGCCCGCTAATTGGAGACATCTGACCACAGGATATTGCTAGCTTTCGTACAAAGGACATTTGTATTTTTAATGAGAATAACCATAGATTACTAGGAAGATAGAGCAATACTTGTGACGGTGTTGGTAGAATATCAGGAGCACGGTCTCTGCTGAGCTAAGACTTGTTCTGTTTCTTCAATTTTATTTTACGTGATTATTGAAGTGAAACTTCTTTAGGAGCGTTGAGAACAAGAGAATAATATTTCAAGGTCGCGTCAGAGCAATACCATCACGTCATGGAGTAAGGGGACGATTTTGTTATCTTTGAATCTTGCCAAAAAATTTTCACTTCTGACACGTGCACTCGGCATACACGCTCTTTTTTATAAATTTTCATTTGCAACATTTTTTATGTAATTTAACCTAAGTATTAAATATTAATCTTTATGTCTATAAATATAACAGAATGCTATTGTTTAAAAATAATATAATTATGTATGTACAATTTCTACATATTATTTATTAAGAATTGCCATTAAAAGACACAATTTGTTGTGATTCATCTAACGCCTCTTCAACCGTTACAATAGTAAAGACTTCATAGAAGATTTGTTATTGGTACTATCAAAGATCCCGATCCCTTACGATCTTTTAATCCTGTTAACTGAGCCTCAATCCCTTTAGGGCGATACATAACTAACAATACAGAATGGTCCTCTCAATAAAGATTAGTGATGTACTGTTTATATTTTGTTTACCTTTTAGTCTTTTCCTTACCTTTATATATTTAACATGGCTTTCGTGTAAGCTGGCTAATGTCAATGTTCGTCGTTGTCGACCTATTAACGCCGTTAGTACACCGACGCATTCGCGTGCGGCAGCGAAACAACGAAAAATCTGTCAGTAGTATGGCAGGTTTTCGCATATGATATGTCTCACTCTGGCACATACGCCCGTAGCACACCTCCACTGCGATACCATGACCGCGGAACCGCTAGATGAATTCCGCTGTGATCAAGTGTAGTTTGATTAATGGAACCGGCATCGGCGAAACCTCATGCGAGTCAGTCAAGAATGTGGTCAAGAAGCAACGATCGAAGCGAAATGTCATCGTTATCAGAGTCAGAGGAAGAAGAAATATTATTGTGGACTTTAACTTTGAAAAGACATAAACCTCGTAGAATTTGGGTGCATGAAATTAATAAAAAAAGAAAGAAATTAGGAGAAAACCTACTATGTAAAGAACTCGAGTCCCATGAAGATCGTTTCTATACATATTTTAGAATGACCCCTCAGAGTTTTGATGATTTACATACTCTTTTACAAAAACAATGTAGTTCCGCGTTTTATTTTTTTCGATTTTCACAAACACGCGCGAAAACAATGCGGCACCGCAACAAAATAGCGGCGTGAGCGCGGTAGTGTGGCTGGCGTTAGAAGAGATCGGCGAAACCGCGCGAAGAAAGAGATAAAAAATAGTTAGATGTATGTGTTAGAACAGGCAGTTTCGCTACTGTTCGGCTTCTCGTACACGGGACAAGACAGAGCGAAACTACTGCGGTTCCGCTGTTACAGTTCTGCAGCGGAGGTGTGCTACGGGCGTAAAGATTATGTATTATTGATGATTTTATTATTTTCATTATGTTCCATTTTATCCCAATCGTACAATTAACGATCTAACAATTTCTCTTTTCCTTATGTTTCAATTTCTTTAAATACTTCAGATTTGATCCTTATTATCACTACATAGTATAAAACAAAGTCGCTTTCTCTGTCCCTATGTCCCTTTGTATGCTTAAATCTTTAAAACTACACAACGGATTTTGATCCGGTTTTTTTAATGGATAGAGTGATTCAATAGGAAGGTTTTAATATATAATTTATTAAGTTTTAGACAAAGCGGGGGAAGCCGCGGGCGGAAAGCTAGTATAAAATATTTTGTCATTAATTTACATTAATAATGTCGAGTGGACTGCAATTACTGGTAAAGTCTCTTTTATTATATTGTATACGATATTTAAGTATTCCACCGCTTTATTGTGAGTAGTACAAAAGTCAAAATTCGTACCAAAAAAATAATTTAGGTACATTATATTATTAAACTTCACCATAAAAAAAAATATTTTATCGTTACATAAAACACGTGTAAGTTTCATTCCATTTGTAGAATTCATCCAACTAACACTAATTCTGAACTATCATACGACCACGTATTTCATTTTGTTCCCAGGGGACCGATACCTGCGATGAATATTGCCTCAATAGTATCGATATCGATAAAATAGGGATGATACTTTATGATAATATTAACATTGAACTATATTAAGCCAAAAAAATTATACTTGAAAATTATACTTGTTTTTTATATTGGGGTTTCTTGGCTTCGGCTTCCAAATAGTTTAGGGCAAAACTGCCTCGACTTTACGTGCTATAGAATTTAGATGCGATGAAAATAACCGGCTGTGTAGAAAAAAAACGTGGATTTAGTTTACAAGATTTCTTTATAATTTAACTAGATGATTTTATTAGTTCTGAGTATAAATATTTACCATATTTTAATTATTATTTATAGCTAACTATTTCCTTACTATTCAAATTATTTATATATTTTTTTATCCTTTTTTTTGGTGGCATACCTTCTTAGGTGATCTTGCATATAGTAACAGCTGAACATTTCGTCTCATACGCTATAAATAGTCCTAAAGTCGAGTCGAATTATATTCCATATATATTATAAATACTGTCACGTTCTGAGTCAGAGTTATAGAATAATTTATGGCCGTGTTCCCACAGTTTGGGAACTCGGCAATCACCTTAGGTAAATAGGAGATAGAGCACTAAGGATAGCCTTCTGCAAACATTATGTTTGCTTAATAGTTCCTAACTATGGGTATACCGAGTATCGACGGTGTATTAATTACCATTCTAGTGATTGCAGCTGGATTTAACTCTTTGGATATCGATTTGGAACGTCATTCGCTTGAACGTACATGGGGGGCGAGACTAACGGCAGAGAATAGAATAAACGCTAAGGAATAGAAACTGTAATTGCTAATTTTTGATATACGTTCATGATATTTTAGTAATGGTTCGGTCACACTACCCACGAGGACGACGACCATGACCAAAAAATTCCAATCACCAGAACGACAGGAAATTTTAATATTTTATTTTTAAGTGTGTTTTTCACAATTTTGTTCAATTGCGACTGGATGAAAATTATGTTTGTGGTCGTCTTCGTCGTTGGTAGGGTGAACAAATCCTTAGCGAAATATCGTACGCTTATGACAATTAGTATCGCTAGCGGACTCTATTCCTTTGCGTTTTGACGTTTGGCTAAAGGGGATGGACTTCCTTGTATTCATTAGCTACGTAAGTTATCAATGCATCATACTAGATTTACATTCCTCTCTTATTCAAATAAAATTGCTATTTTGCCTCCTTTTATTTATTTATCTATGATATTCAAATCGTTGATAATATGATCCTCCAAGCTCGCATTTATTTATATAAAATGTCATTCAAGTTGCTATTTTATGTTATTTGCACAACGGACTTTTTCTATGTCTAAGATCGCTGCAATACCTTCTGTTATATTACATTTTAAAATTGTGAACATTCATTTTGTGTATTTAATAAAAAGCCTTTTTGTATAACTCATTATATAAATACTTAATACAACTAAAGAGAGCTGCTAAACTGCCACTATACTAACAGCACTAGACTGTTCTACGACTTTTTTCATTTAAAAACAAGCTTAGTGCAATCCGCGGGAACAGCCACTACTTATTAAAGCAGACTCGAACAAACAGTAGGAACATTTCGTAACAAAGCCACGACCTCGTTTGGAACACTAATGTTAACCGCGGCACGCGAACTAGTGAAAAATATATGTTTATATTTGAAGAGTTATTCGCTCACCCACTGTGAAACAAGGCAAATATTATATATACTATAAGAAGCACGCACTGTTTGTACGGAGCATGTAGTTTTGGGAAATGTGTTTTTTGTTAATAATTGTCGTATTGCATGAGTTTAAGTATGCCAATGTTGGATGAAATGTGGAGGGGAGTTGTTTAATTGTGGGTACTATAGCATGGTATACCTTTTCATTTTATGGTAATACAATATACATAGTTACATATAAATCGTAAAATAAGTTATTGTAATGTATCTAAAATCTGTTAGTTTGATAGCTATAAGCTTGCGTCTAGTACACGTCTAGGTACACTTGGATGCTGTGTATAGACTTTATAATAGATATGTATAATGTTTTAAACACGTATACTTTTTCTTAGTTTCTACACGTCTCTTTGTACATACTTTTTTAATTCCTATTAGAAGAAGCAAGAAAAATTAAGAATATAAGTGAAATTACATATTTTATAATACAACTTTTTAATTTTTCATATACCCAAATTTGAATTAGGAAATTAGATATAGATATAAAGCAAAGCTAAACAAGCTTTAATTTTGTTTGTTATATATTTATAAATACTTGGCTGTCTTGGGAAGTAAATACCAAGACGTTCCTCTTCTTTGTGCCGTATTAAATTATTCTACTGAATTAAATTCCTCACAAAGCAAGGTGACAAGTAATATCGTCTTCAGTGCTCTTAAATAACTTATTAGCTTCGTAAATATTGTGTAATGTAAGCGAAATAAAGTGTATTAATTGTATGAAAAATTATTGTTAGTGAAATTGTCTACGACATAAAAAGGGAATAGAATTACTAGTACAAAAAAGATTGGAGCATTTTAGATACTGCAAAATGGAAGCTTGCAAGATATTTCCTGAAGATTTTCTTAAGAAAAAAGTTTAAAGGTGTACGACTTACAAGTACACGCACAATAGAATATAGTGGTGTACTCAAACCTAGTGCTGTACTTGGCTTTTCAGGTTAGTGTTGTAAACAAATCTGTTTTATTCTACGTCCTCTCGTATATTTCAGATATCTGATTATGGTTTGAATGTAGATACTATTTCAAATACTTCGTTATAAAAATCCTTTATTATTATCTTATTTAATAATTCCGTAATTTGAGAAAATTGATATTTCTAACTCCAATATTAGTCAATAAAAAAAACTCACCATAATAAAATACCACCCATTCAACAGTCAATATCAGTAATAAAATGCATGTCCTTTCTTCACCTCATAACATTTTAAACTGACCTATAATAATACAAATGTACTTAAAATCAAAACAAAAATCCCCTTGGAAATATGAAACAATCAAACGGTTTGAACGGCAATTCGTTTCAAAGCTGAATTGAATTTATACGCCCGGTTCCCGCAGACATAAGATATCCTTTTCTGTTTCGAGGTCAATAACTAGGAAAGAAGTTTTTGAGATATTTTATTATAATTACTTGGAGGATTAATTTTGAAAATGCTTTTCTTAAAGTGGTAAGAAAATAAGTATATGAAATGAACTTTCATATAAATAAAATGTAACAATATATCGATCTTTCTTTTCTTTGTACATTGTGATTTTTTAAAAATGTTCCAGTAGTATGTAGTGGCTTTTCAAAAAGATATCCATAATTATATTTAACCCGCTTGCTCAAAATTTCTCCGAACTTGGGCAATATTATTTACTTTTACGCAAACAATGGTTTTCATAAGTCTTTCATTTAAGCTTCTTTTTACTGTAAATTTGATTCTTTTTGGTAATCAGCAAAAAAAAGATGCCTTACAACTACTATTAAAAATAAGCCTAATCTTTGTATTGTCCTGAAAATATCCCAGTCCATATTTTTCGTTCTTATTATTTTAAAATGATTATAAATTATAAGAATATTATATATAGTAATTCCATAGACAAAGTAATTCGCAAGCAATGTTGATTCAGATAAGATCTTTCTGCTAAACTTCTTCTAAACATATATTCCTAATTCCTATGTTCATTATTATTGCGTTGCGTGTATAGATACGAAAAAGTTTAACAGTAGTTATTAAATACTAAACCTTACTGTCACGGTCATATTATAAAATAAAAAAGTCTCCTGTGTGTTTTATTTATTAGTAGATAGTATCGCTTTCCAATACGCGCTCTGTACGTTGGCCAATGCAGGTTGGCATTAGGCATCGTAAATATAAATTTATGTACAGCACCTTAAATAATCGATGGACCGAATGTGCAATGAGTTTCGAGGGTTCCGTGTTGAAAATGTTCATTTCTTTCGAGTTTTTAGTTTGTTTTGTTATTCTTCAGTTTATATGTTGTTCGTTTTTTTTTTTTTTTTGAATGAAGATGAAATTAAGATCAAATTTTAAATGTAAAAGTTATATATTCATAATACGAATATATTGGACTTATTCTTTATCAGAAAATATGTAAAAATATGCTTTAAAAATAAATTACAAAAATAATTAATCATGATATAATCAACCTGATATAAATTCACGCTTATTGATAAGGAATACAATTCAAGTATAATACTTACTTGATTGTTTTACAATTGTCAAACACTGTTAAAAAGAAAATATACTGAAACTTTATTTACGACCAAATGGTAACAATAATATAATGATATTAATGTCTCTAAAAGTCTCACTTATACAACGGTTTCAAATTGATGCAAAAATGCAACGAAGTTTGTTTCAAAGAATATAATATAATACTATAAAATAACGTAAAAGTTGGTTGGATAAAATAAATTGAACCAATTATTTCAACAGCATCCCGCTGAATCGAAGGCGTGTATAAAATTAATTAAATGAAACATTCAATCTAAAACAAACATTTTAAAATTGCCTTTATAAAATAAATTCTCTTTTTTTTTTAGTTTTCGGTATCTAGTCTTTATTCAAGAATTCTGCCAAGTCGTAGCACCGGCTACGACAGCTACGAGCCGTAGAGTTTCGTAGCAGCGTAGTACTTGCAGTGGAGCAACAATTGTCCGTATTTAAGCAAAAAGGAACCACCCAGCAAAAACGCACTTCTGAGATATCAAAGGATTTACAAAAACATTTGCAGCTCTGTCAGATGAAGTAAAATTAAAATTTATTTTATTTAAATTCATTGATAAATTACTTATTTAAGTATGTGTATATAAATTTGCTCTGAATATTCTTAAACTTTCTAGATAATTAAGAAAATGTGCATGTGGTTCCTTTTAACATTTATCAATTGATAGGTTTTCTCTTATACAAAAAGGAACCACATCCCAGGGATTTAATGATATAAATGAAACTATGTATTTATAATATCGTAATTAAAGCTTTAATTAATAAAATATATAAAATAATACTTATATAGGACGTTTATTCGACGTTATCATCAAATTGGATTTCGAAATCCACCGTGTCTAGTCCATCTATGTGGTCTTCTATTGCATCATCACTAATGAGACCGTTATAAAAACTGTGCATCTTGTGGAATGAGATGTAATATGGACTGAATATCGCTAGAAGGTGAAGAAAGCTTCTCCAGAGGCAGCGACGTATAAGGTTCTTCGTTATCTTCTGTAATAAAAAGAAAAAAGCTTTAAATCAAAACAATAAAGCCGCGTGGCTTTTATACGTAGGAAGGTATATGGCGACAGCAAAATATTATTAGTTCTTATAAAGCCGTGTCCCTACTAGACGACTAAGTATGTTGTATGTACATGCGCCATGTACAAAAAACTGGCTAAGTGCGAGTCGGACTCGCGCAACGAAGAGTTCCGTACCATTATCTATAAAAACGGCAAAAAAATCACGGCTTATTGTATGGGAGCTTCTTAAATATTTATTAAGCTATTGCATAGCTTCTATCGCGGGCCTTGAGCGCGGGGACCGAATCGAGAAATTCCGTAACGAAAAAACCTCACTCCGACGGGCTCGGAGGTGTGGCTTGAAGGCATGCTATGCAATAGCTTTACCGCGGCAGTCCCCGAGTGCCACACGTCTTTTTTTATTCTGTTTTTTAGTATTTGTTGTTACAGCGGCATCAGAAATACATCTAAACGTATTTTACCAAAATAGTATTTAGGTACCTAGATCATCGACAGTTATTTTTAAAACAGGGTTTAGACTTTAGTAGTTTCATCTCACAATGACAGATGAATCGTAACAAAATGACTCATAATTCGACTCGCCTTCGTGATAAACGACATTGTCGTTAAAATACGTAAATCCACAGAGGATTCCTCTTGTACTTACTTAATGAACTATCTTCTTAAAATCACACCACAATCGGGAATGAATCAAAAGTGGATAAAGCGTACCTGCATCTCAGATTCAATAAGTACTTAAATGCATTAAATAAAACTACTTACCCGTTGTATCTTCATTATTATCTTCGGTGTTCGTCTCCAATGCTTTTCTTACCCATTGCTTGCTTATTTATTTATTACTAAACATTTTCACATTTAATTTTAAAGGTGATTAACAAAAACAATAGAACTTACTTCGCGGAGGAAAAAAACACCGTCACGTATTCGAACTACTTCGCTGAATGTCACCTATATTGACAGATGTTCGACGTTTTACTTAAAAAATTGGAGTTTTGCACTTTGAGCTATTTAAGTAATGAAATACGTTGTTTAAAGATGAGAAGCATTGTAACAAGTCAAGGCATTTGGTTCCATATAGCGATGATGGGTTTCAGAATGTTTTACAATATTTATTTATGCATAATAGAACCGAATGCTTGTGGTTTTATTTTGCAATAAAAAATTACAATTAAATTATGTATTTATTTTACGCATAACCATACCACAGAAACCTGGTTCCATTTTGTGTATTAAAAATAATTGTTATTAATAGAAATATGTGTAATGTATAATGGTACCAAGTAGGTGTGGATCTGTTTTGTATAAAATGACATGATAGTAATATCGTTTATTTGTTTGAACAAAGCAGTCCCGTGGGGCTGTGGTTCGGTTTTGCTTAATATGTATTATTCGTTGTTGCTGGTGGTTCCTTTCTGCTTTTAGTATACCTTGTTTCCAACGTAAAAATCATGTGGTTCTTGTTTGTATAAGAATTTAGACCACTTTTGAATGAGTATTCTTCAATAAAAGTAAAAAACGAAATTTGTCGAGTGGTTCCATTTTGCATAAATACGGACAATTATTGTTACTTTAAAGTTTTGTACGATTATTGTTATGCTTCCAAATAGGTTGATATCTCGCTTTCAATTTTAATATGAACTTTGAATTCGTAGAATAAATATATCACACGGCAATAAAGCATTTAAATCACGGATATCATTCAACGAAATTAAATATCAATAAAAACAAGCAAAAATGAGCGTGCATTTGACCTGGATTCAATCAAAATATGCGCTATTCAAAATGAAACGGTTTTTTCAAACAGCAATCCGGCTGAACCCCGAAATCTATCATGTGTGAATTGGAAATACGAAAACAACATTTTACTGTGTTTTCCTCGAGTAAATAAACTAGTGAACTTTATAACATCCATACAGGTCTATAGTAACGGAATAGGTGAAATAAAATTGAGTTGCATTTAATTATACTGCGCGATATTTTAGAATACATTTTTATAAAAATTTAAAATAGCTTTAAAATATAAAATGTGGAGCATTCAATATTTATTATGTTTATTTTGCGGTCGGCTGCTTTGAAATATAAATGCGCTAGTGTTTATTTTCAACGGCAACTTGTGTTTATTAAAACCTAGTTATTTATTTAAATATGATAAAATTTCGCAATGCATGTTAAGTCTAGTTTTATATGAAATAATAACAGATAACGTTCAGGTGCAGGTTGTTTTAAAATGTGGGCATGGAAAAAAAGCCCGTGAAGTGAAATCGGAGCGCAATAAAAATGTATAGTTATTCCATAAATACAATAAAAGCCAGTTTATTTTGTTATATTTAAAAAATGAAATACTATTGAGATTTATGTATTACAATTAACGAAGGTCAAAGTATGCCGGCTGAAGAATAATATAAACGTACTGATGAATAGTCTATTATTGTACTATTATAATAATAAAAATACGCTTAAAACATAGAAGCTAGAAAGCTCGTCTTTTTTTGTAATATATTCACTTTCATTAAATTAAAAAAAATTATATCCAATATACCAAGCTGTAAACGAATAACTTGATTTGAACTCACAGACAATCGATAAGGATAAAATAGTATTCTAATTTTAAGTTGAAACTTCGTTTTATATAACCTGTCAAAACGTTTGACAGCAAAATGAAATGTGATTTAAGCGTATGCTAAAGGCTAATAATATCCCAGTAATAAATTATTTTCAGTGTATATGATGAGTACTGTATGTGAGAATGACGTAAAGTAATTGAACTTTTAAAACTTTTAGAAATTCATACCCATACTGGTATAGAGTTAAGAGTAAATATGTTTTTCATGAGGTTAAGTTATCGCTGGTATGCTACTATGATGAATTGGCCGATTTGAATTGATATCTGGATAAAGTGGAACCCAGAACGTTCGATACCCGCTGAAGGCTTAGATACTCTGTATTATTAAAAGTATAAATTAGACAGAGACGGCTTCCAACAAGATGAACAGAATACCTGATAATCTCAGGAACTACTGGTTCGATTTGAAAAATTCTTTCGGTGTTGGATAGCTCATTTATCGAGGAAGGCTATATGTATAATATCATCACGTTAAGACCAACAGGAGCGAAGCAATGCGGGTAAAACCGCGGGGCACAGCTTGTTAACCCATATACTCTTAAACAACAAAGATTTTGCTGTAACAAAACCCCAAAATCCATAATTAAAACAAACTAACTTTTAATACTTTAACTTTTAATAAAACCAAAGTCCTGTTATAAAAGCTAACCCATACGAAAAGCGCATCAATGAACAAATAAAATCCTTTGTTCAATGTTCATTTAACAACGATATCGCCGCGGTGTTTGTTAAGAGACACGACGCCTGTATTTATTTGCTACTTCGAGGTTTTTTCATATTGATGGGTCCCACTTATAATGCTGCAATCAATGGACACACAACCTACTAATATTATAAATGCGAAAGTTTGTATATTACTCGTTTTCATGAAATTTGCCACAACAATAGAGGAACTTGGATTAACACATAGGCGTATTACAATATATTTCCTATTGTAATACTGTGGCATAGGATAGTTTTTATGCGAGTTTTCTATTGACTGCCTAGTATTTTTAATAAAGGATAATCTATATAAAAGTGAGGGTTTTATAAAATAATAGCACTGAATAGAATTAGTCACCCGTTTATGCACTAGCTGCAATTTACAAAGAAACAATCGTCATTCTTACTTCACATACTAGCAACAAAATTCGGCCACAATGTATGAAAATAAACTAAATATTTGGTTCGTGGTCCGCCTCACACATTGTATGTGAAACGGCTCGCTGGAGAGACGCCATTTGTTCACCAAATAGGAAGTAAAGTTGTTTACTCCTTTCTCTTTTGAGCTCCGACTGAAAACTTTTCTTTTACTCTTGTGCAGCGCGAACTTCGCAGATTCGGTGCAATGTTACAGGGCCGGACTTTGGGATAGAATATATTAAATGTTAGAAGATAATAGAACAATATAATTAATTGTTACATGATTGAGCATTACAATGAGCTTGTAGTTATGCAATAAAATTAACAATACAATACTGGATAATTAATTGAAAATGTTCACTGACTTAAGAGTTTAAAAAAATTCAATTTAGCTATTTTTGAATATTTGTAAAAACACAATACCTTCTTGTATTACGTAACTTATTAGTTATTTGTAAAATATTACTAGGAATTGAAAGCAGGACTTTTCGGATACACGTTTATACCTTAGCCATTGCTTCGTACAAAAAGCGAAGAACATTAGAAACATCAAAAGTACTACCATAATAATTATTGGCTAGAACTAATTCTAAAATAGCATGGTGTTATTTTAAATTCTTCAATCCGTCCCTGAAATATTCCAATAAACTAGTGTCTCTAGATTTTTAGAGATCAGGAAACGGTGGAAAGAACTTATACAATAAAGCTTGCTTTTAAGTTTTCATTGTACAATTGAAATAAGCAAGTTTCAAACTTCATTTTAGTTATTTGCTAAAAATGGAACTCTGTAATGCAATTTTTGCGATGTGCTTTACGTTTTGAAAAGATTTTTATGAACTGTATTGCGGCTTTTTATATCTTATTGTAATAATATTTTACATGCTACATTTTTAAAACTCACGGTATAAAAACATATGAATTATTTATTTAAATGTTATAAACAATTGTAGACATATTATTGTAAGAAATTTCATAACTAATCATAAGTTTATGGAGCACGCATCATGCTATTATATGAATGCAGGTTGTTTTTAGTTATGAAGCGTTTTATTCAAGAAAGCAAAATAAATTAAAAATATTAACCATATAAAATTTAACCCAATAAAACAATATAAGTACATTTTGTTGTTTATTCCTCCCTTTAGCTTGTTATAAATTGTCTATTTGTGAGATCTAAAATGAACTATTAACTATTCATATTCGGTCAGCGCTTTGTGTCAAAGTATACGCCATATTAAGCAAGCATCAAATATTTATCATCTCTCTATTGTAATATCTCGAGTGTGTCACTCCTAAAATAATACAATTACCCACTACAAAGAACTAGGGAGTTTTGAGAGCCCGGAACAGTAGAAGGAAAAAGCTAGCTTGGCAAATTGAATAATAAATGCTTTTTTGCTTTGGAAGCATAACAATCGATTTTTTCGATGCCCATGCTGCACATATGATGCACATATGCAAATACTATTGTGATGATATGAACAAAAACATATCCCGTTAACATATTTTTACCTTTTGCCAAAATAAAATATTAAAATACTTACAACAGATTGGCTAGTCCATTTAATTTAACCAAGTAACTTTCAACACACCTCACGTAAACTCAAAAGTCTCTTAAATTTTAATATTTAGCCTTATGGCCGGTTTCGGAATTGAGTATTCGACGTTTAAGAACGTCTCAAACCATACTTAAATGCTTAAACCTTAATCAATACAATTCTCAATCCAGAAACCGGCCTTTATTTACCACTATTATAAAATAACTGTTATAATCCATTTAGTACCAAAACTATAGTTCTCTTTATACTATGGTACCAAAAGCCCCAAACCCACCAAAGCCTACCTACATTACTAAAGAATGAAATTTACATGAGACCTCGCTAACTATTCTCAGGGATTAAGGAAGACTCACATTCATTTGTCAAGAATGGTTCAGTCCATTGTTTAAGTTAAATCAGGATAAGTGACAGGGGATGTCGCATCCGATCGTACAGAATTAAATCTACCCTTTGTGCTAAGTTGGGTAGCCCTTTGTTAATAGATAGTATTCCTTTTGTAAAATTGTATATGAATGTGCGTGTCCTGTTAGAGCAGGAACTATTATGATCTTCCTGTTGTACTCAATTTGTACAATGATACAATAATATTATTATCTATACATACACATTACACATTATTATAGTTTTGTTTCAAGCCTTTTTACTTGACTCATTGACACGTTTACTTTAACATTTCCGTACAGTTCATATACGCTCAGATGTTCGAAGTTTTTTGCGAAGAACATCGAAAACTTTTAGCAACTATTAATACTTTTGTACATTTTTAATGGAATAGCAAGTTATAACTGAGTTAATCAAAACATAGTCAGTGTGAAAATACAGCTTCCTTTATAGCATTAGAATTTTTATCAACATGCAGACCTTGTTAGACACTTTAAATTGTTAATACCATGATAGTTGGCAAAAACTACAGTAAAACATCGTGTAACCATAAACACATGTTCCATGTATGCAATGATTAATCGTCTATTAATTAATTTGGATTAATTTTAACCACGGAAAGTCGTTAAGGGGTCGGACATGTATTTTTCACGAGTGTCGCGGTTTTAATGTAATAGCGTATCATTAATTAATTATTTCCCTGACATGTTTATACTGTGAATTTATATGTTGTAAGGGAGCGGCAGGCTAAGGGCCATGTGACACGGGTTGAATGTACTTTGAATTGGACAAAATTACAACGCAAAAGATTCATGCTGATTAAAGATATATTATATTAACACTAAGCAGGCTCTGTTCATCATATGAGGTTTCAGGTTCATCCACCACGCTGGCCAAGTGTCAGTCAGTATCAGTCAGTCACAATATGTCATCGAACTTTTGATTCCTCATGCCGATTTCCTCACGATGTTTTCCGTCACCGTTTCGAGCAGTGACGATGTGTATAATGCGCAGACAAATTAAAAAATAAATTTATTTTCTGCACGCTCACGTGGACTCGAAGCCCCTAATGATTTATTGAAGTCCAAGGTCCTCACCACTAAGGACATGAAAAAGTCGGGTTTCGTAACTTATACCTCTCAGATGTAATACAGCATAGTTTTACCAAGAACATAAGTACTGTTATAATATATTCTTTGAAAAGGAAATATTTCTGCTATAATAGGAATTTTCTAGACACGTGACATGCAGAATTACCTAGAATTGTATCTCGATCCTCGAACAAAGGTACTTGAAAAGTTTCCAGGAGTGCTGTTATTTATTCTGGAGTGCCCTTACATAACCTCTCTAAATAATAATATGAAATGTTCATACTTTAACAAAATTATGTTTTGAAAACGAAGTCGGATTTACAATCATAATTATTATGATGAAATAATTAAAATGAGGAGATAAAGCAATTAAAAGTAATATTTCGTAGAATAAAAACGTTTAATTTTTTAAATTTTTAATTGAAAGTTGTAAAAAAATATACGAAATTCCAAATAATTAACATACTTAGCATAAAAGTTTCCACAGTAAAGATTCGTAGAGTTATAAGTATACAATCTACATAATATAAAAAGATGTATCTTTTTAAACACCGTAAAAATTAACAAGCTTAATTTCTCAACAACACTCAAGTCTTCATCATAATTTCCTGAATGTTTGTCAAAGCTAGAATAAAATCCCAAACGTGCCATACTCCGGAATCTATCGCTACAAAATTCATCAAACTGCAAAGAGATGCCGCGTACCGCTATTCATTGTATGGTAGACCAACAACTAAATATGATCATAATCAAAAACGGAACAAGCAATAAACTGCCGTATTCCATATGCAATAACGCTAAAATGGCGTGCGATATTATCATGTGTGCCGCCACTAAGCGCTTCCAGGTTACTTTCATAAAGTATCCCAAGATTCGAACTCGGGCTTCGAAACGCGAAATTCTCTTAAAATTTACTTCTAAACGGGAACTGATTGTGGACTTTATTAGCTGGCAGTAAGGTTGAAAATGAAGTAAGTTATGCAGTCTCTGATCGATGCACCGCTACATCGCTTGGAGAACACCAATTTGCTTGATTTTGTTACCATATCGTACGTGGACCCAATTTCTCATGCCTATTAAAACTGCTTCACCTAACTAACTAAATGTCGAAGTTTTGTGCTCGAATATGCTAAAGTGGAAAATTCTATTTTCTACCTTAGTTTCGCTACAAGCAACTAAAAATTATTCGGAAGATGAAATTATTTTCAAAGTTTGCTTAGACTCTATCGAGTATAAACGTTATATACAAACTTCTTCATCATTATATTGTTTCACTTCAAATATTCGAGGAATGTGCTCTTAATGTACGGTTTTATAATTATTAATGTAACGTCCACATTACATATTTTCTAAGCGGCAAAATTTCCTGCCTTCTTGACACTTCAGAAAATAATCTTCCTCAATTCGATCCAAATATTAAATATCTAAATAATAAATATAGAAACCCCTAATTCTAATATTAGCATGAATTAAGTAGCTCAAAGCTTTGTTATTGAGTCAAGATGATAATAAATAATATGAGATAAAGTTACGTCTATTTTCGTAAATTCATTTATGAACAATACAGTAAACAGACCTGTGTTTTGATGTTCAGTTCGCCTGTTAATTATTTATTTATTTCTGTTGTAATAAAACAATTTCAATATATATTGTTATACCTCTCATAATTACCACCCGGTCTATCTTTAGCGCGTAGTCATAACGATCAAATTATCATTATGTTATCATACTAGAAACAATGTATCATGAAACAGAATCTGTAAAACTTTGGTTTTGAGTTGTCTTTTATTTAAAAACGGTTCCCGAAACAAATTCATATATTTTTGCAATATGAATGTACAACTATTAATATAAGTTTTATTTTTCTACTCCTTACTCTTCTATCTATCTTAATCACTGCTGTTAACTTCTGCGCTCTGCTTCTGCGGCTTCTGCGCTCGCCATTAAGACATTAGTAGAAGTCATAGTATTAGCTGTTACCGTTAGGAACTATAGCTAACATCAATATTACCAAAAGGCAATAGGTATTATTCTGTCTACGATCTTATCACAGCGCAATCGCTCGCTTCACCAAGATAAAAAGCCCAATAATAATTAATAATTCAAGCTATGGTATAGCTTAATACAAAATATCAATCAAATTGGTCCAGTAAGAAAAACGTGAGCAACAAGTTACGATAAGCAGAAAACATCCAAAAATACATCTATATAGACACACTAACCCGACTTACAAAAATTGGCGGAAGAGAGTATCACCCTTTTTCCGCTTTCAATACCAGTTTCAAATAAATCCTTATATTTCCAACACATAGGTATAAATCTTCCTAAATCTAGACACTATTCCAGGTGGTATAATATTAATATACTATCTGATTCGAGTGGGCATTAATGGGGAGTTATGGGAGAAATTTATGGCCATATAGGATATTAGGTGTCAAATACAATTGAGATTGTATTGTAATGTTTAGCTATCGGTTTGCGGTTGTGTGCGGTTGACACGTATGTCTAAATTAATAAGACCTACATTTGATATACGTCGCTTGCTACCTAATAAATAGCAACCGTTTTAAATCAATATATTTGCCTGATTATTTAAGGTTAAAATGAAATTTTATAACACTGTAAAAAAAAAATATGTTTATTTGCCAAAAGAAGGTTATTAAAATAAGTACAGATACACACACAGAGTAAAGACATCAATGTTTTAACGGTCACGAAAAATATTTTTAATTTATGTAATGCAAAGTATTCTTGTCAACTATAGCTGAGAATTTCATGAATAATAATTATGGCACACTTAACAGGGGAATATCGTTCAATCATAAAAAATAGAACTTATTAATAAAAGTCACAAATAAAACAAATATATAACTTCTTCGTTTTGTTTAGACGTGTTTTGTTATATTTTTTACTTGACATGTGAAATGAATAAAAAGAGTCAAGAGGCCTCATTATGAAGCTTCACGGCAATGAGTTTGAGAATGACAAGCGTGTGTAAATACATAATATTAAAATCCACAAAGTTAAATGGTGCAACCTAAAAGCAGCTAATTTTTATAAAAGGGTACATTAAAATTTATACACCGAAAGCGTATAATTTCGACCTAAAAAGTTCAAAGGTACTATTTAAAGATGAACTCACACTGCGGTATGTTCATGCTCTAATTGTTTAAATATTTTTAAATATTATGTACACGCTCATTTTGTATAAACATACATGGACGGTAAATACACGAAAATTAAACACCAATGCTTAAACAATCATGTTATTAATTAAAGCCGACATTAAAAAAGTGTTCGATGAATGCATCGGGAGGTAAGCATAAAATGGGTTAACCAAGCTACGGTAGGTTGCTACGGTACTCTCGAACTCAATACCGAATTTATTATATTCCTTACATCTTTAAAATACTAATGAACATTGTAACGATGCAAAAAAGCATACAACAACACTTCGTTCAGTTGGTCAACCCAGTCAACTAAAAGTTTTCCTACACTTGCTGATACAGCGTTTCCGCAACAGCGTTTTCCCATCCCACTGAGCGCTCACCCTACCTGACGGCGCGATATAATGAATAGTTTCCGGCGTTGAAACATGTCACTGTAAAGACGTCGACTCACTGTCCAAATCGCTCATTCTCACCCCACTTACGTGCTTGCTATCGCTTACTGCAACAATTAATCATTTTCATTTACAACCTTTGATTGGAGCTCTTATTTACACTATCGCTGTGAATGCTAATGAATGTAGTAGATATGTTGTCGTGAAAATTATTCTTATATAATGTACTAGCTTTCTGCCCTCGGTTTCGCCCGATTTGTCTAAAACCTTAAAAAATTATAAACACCTTCCTCTCATCTCTTAGAAAACCGCATCAAAATCCGTTGCGTAGTTTTAAAGATTTAAAGCTTAAAGAGACAAACAGCGGAAAGGGACTTGGTTTTATACTAATGTTAAATACTAGATTTTCTGCTGATTTAAACATTTAATGATGTGTTGTAAAATAAACGTATTTTAAATTCGTCATAAAAATGTAAGTATCTGCAAAAATCACATGTTAAATTGTTAAGGCCTTGATTTTTATATCTTTCTCAATTCTTATAATCCGTAAAATTTAATTTATCATAGATTTTAAAATCCCTTGTGTTTTTAATTAAAATTCATTTATAAACGAATAAACAGTCTGGCCCAGATATTGTACACAATGATTATCCTAAACAAACTCAGGTGGATTCTTGTTCGGGATAAAGCAAAAGCTAAAATATTAAATTTATACAAGACAAAGTACTTAATTTAAGCATTTTTATTTTAGTATTTCTCGTTAACCAATTATTATGATTTCCCTAAGTAAATGTATTGTTTACGTAAAAGTTTGCATTTTAAATTTTAATATCTTTAAAAAATCAAAGTAAAAATTAAAGTTGTAACCAATAATAAATTTACAAAATTCTAATGAAACATTTCATATTTCAATATTTCATAACCAAAGTTGTATTTTGAAACAAATTGAAGCAGTGGTTATTTTTCCAAGAAATGAAGAAAATCGAAAACGTAATTATATTTAGGTTTTTAGAATAAATATTTACATTAAAATCGAATACATAAAAAAATGGATATTTATTTTTATCCATTATGTACCTATCTATTAAACAAACGTGAATCTAGAAAAAATTGGTTGTCTGTAAAGTCGGTTTACTGACGATAGTTGAACGTGACAACGTCCAATTGTGCTTCTTTGTCGCTCGTTCCGCGCTCTCGCTTGCACATGGAACGCCTCAGAGCGAGGTAACGCCGCATGAGTCATGTTTTTTCGTGCGTGCAGCCGGCTCTATCGAATTATAAGACGTTGTCACGTCAAAAAAATTATAAAAGATTAATAAGGCTTAAATTATTAGATATGAATCGATTTAAAGCTAACCTTTGTTAACAATACATTTTATATAACCATACAAACGAAATACCTAAGTTATAATTATGTATATAACATGCTTCAATAACCCTACCTTAATATTATTAGAAAAATAATATAATCCTTCTTCAGGAACGTCTACTCAAAAGAATACAATACAACATACTTTAGTCAATGGTATATAATACATCCTACAAAGATACATAGCATCTTTCGCCATCCACCACTAAAATAAAATTCAAATAATCGTAAAAAAAACACCCGCCAACTTTTAATAACACACGTAACTCGAAATTCGCCGAGAGCAGTGACACGTACTCACGTGGTAATTACAAGCCATATAATTAGAGCTAATATTAATTATTCCCTGTGATTACTGAGCGGCTAATTCGGCCCTAAATTAGTTTCGCGTGAAGCTGTCAAGGGCCTTTGGACACTAATATGGGTTCAACTGAGCATCCTCGGGTAATTTTAATGTTTGAAACTTTTTACGTGTTATAATTGGCTGGTAATTGTGGATTTAAGAGTATTAAAAGGTGTTTTATTTAGTTAATTAGTATTTGTAATTAAAAACGTCGATTAATACCGCGAATTTTTGTATTTATAACGTTTGAGTATGTAGTAACAGAAAATAACTACAAAATAGGTAATATTATCTAAATTATTGACATGAGCTAGGTTAAGTAAATATGTAGTGTGTTCTGTTTATGTGAAATAATAACTAATTGTTTTATTAAGAGTGTTTAACTTGTTACATAATATTAGGTATGTGACATGATCGATATTACTTATGTAATTTATTATTATATACTTGCTTGAATTTAAATTAATGCATAAATTAGCTGTTGAACTAATGAAATGAAATATTTGATCCCATGGTAATGATATATCTATGTGAGTTAATAAGTTATGTTTAATTCCATCAATTAAAACTATAAATGTTTAAAGTAAAAAAAAACATTCACAACAGAACTGTGACCCTTTATTGTTGTTTAAAAAATTTCACTTCTCTTTTAAACGTTGGGGTTAAACCGCTTCATTTAAAACGCTCTATTTTAAGGAAATTTTACAAACTTATGATGACACAGAACATCCATTAGTTTCGTTCGTAGGTCTATTTTAAAATACATTTAAAACAGTTTCACGAACTATATGCAAATTATGAACTGTCGCATACAAAAAACCGCAAAAATTTTCATCGCTAAAGATAGTAACAAATTTAATTTTTTCTATTATTTCCTATTTTTTTCTATTATTTTTGTTTTAACTAGTAATTCAAGGATTACGATTTAATGAAAGACAGTTCGTAAGAAACGTTATTATAACTGCTTGTGAGGTACGAAAAGCTCCCTTCTATACTTACGTCATAAGCATAAATAAATAATTTGTATTATTACATAGGTACATGGCCAATGGGCAATGCCCATGATAAAACCACAGTATTACAATATTATTTCCTACAGTAAGGAATCGCCTTTGATGTCGCGCGATGCCGCCGCCAGCGTAGGTACTTACGCTGCCACACGAAAATACGCTAGGGTTGCAACAAATGGGAAATAAAACAATTGTGATTATTAATATTATGATGAAATCATTTATTCATATGTACATTCAAAATAATTGCGATTATTAAATCTGATGTAATTATTTGTTCATAAATATATAATTATAGATATTGCACTGCTAAATATTATTTACGTGGACACTTTATTTTTGGATGTTCTTAATTGTATATTATAATTTATAACATTTAACTAAGTAATGCATTCGCATTGGGATGTACAATCTGATTAGAAAATAATGAGGACAACATATACATAGCTTTGATTTTAATTCAACAGATACAATTAGGTAATACAATCTTTCTGAAATATTGTTTCCTTCTGGGATTTCAATGTAGATTTACATCCGTAAACGGAACAGTTTGTGCGCGCCATAATAGAATATGTAAGTACCTATGTATAATAAAATTATTACACAAAAAATACGAATGCGTCGTCCTTTCGCGCTAGGTAAGGCAAACTAAGCGTGTTTGCCTTACGCGGCCCGCGTCGCCCGACCCCCGCTAGTTCCCCTCCGTTTCTCTGCACAAGTACATTCGTCGCACTACTGTAGGAAATATGGTAATACTGTGATAAAACTACACCATTGATAGGATACCTCCTCATGAAACAAACACATAATTAAACCTCACGCTCAGAACACAGTACCCAAAAATCAACGCGCGACACAGCCAACCACTGGAAGCCTGCATAATTCCAAACGGACATACTAAATCAAAATTACGCCAAACTCCGTACTATCGTATGTTTCCAGAACATTCTAACGCTCGGACTATACAATGGCCATTCATTCCGACACCAAACATACAATTTCGGCCAGTATTTGTGCCCTATCTCTTGCGTTCCATATTTGCTCGTAAGATTGATGTATCGGTTGTAGGCTGCGGTAATTGGACTGATGGACAGACAGACCGTTCATACGTCAGTCGGACGAGGGTAATGCAAAATGTAACCAATTGCAAGTAATCAGTTTTAGTGATCGAACGTAATTGGACTTTGCGTAGTGTTTTGAATTAACTACCTATTTATTGAGTCTTGCTTCGTGTTGGTTGTGATTTATTTATGTTAATGCTTTAATGGTTTACAGGAATGTGACATATTGTGTGAAATATTAATAATAGAAATGTTCAATTCAAAGAGAAAATAGGTTTAAAGAATGGTATAAGAATGACATATGAAATTATGAAACATGAAGAAATGTTTGGTAATTTTACTCATATCTAAGTACTATTAGTTATTATAAAAACCAATAGAATAAAATTTTACACCTTTACAAATAAGAGCATGTAAGAAGACGACGAATGATTTCTTACAGACTGTAAAGAAAATCGATCAGTGAAACGGACGTGAAAATATGCATTTGCTCCAAGTATACTAGAACATACATACACAGACATAGTTCAATTATTACTTAGAACCAAATGCCTTAGTCTCCCTTCGTCTCCCTAATTAAGAATCCGTACCCAAAAAATAATTACACTCTCGACGAAACAAAACGCCACGACGTAATCATAACGTAATTGTCCACCAAATACAATGAATATATTTAGTAAGTTGTAAGACGTATAAAAATTCTATCAAAACAGCAAAGCCGGTAAAAATGTAGGAGCACTTTAAAAGAGCTAAAGTAACACTTAGAAGTTTGAAACTAGGTAAACCCTCCAAACAGAAGACTCGTATGTATCAAACGGATCACACTTTGGTCCCCAACTTGTTATGAAACCCTCTTATACTTTGTATGGTGTAGAGAAAGAACTAAGAATTGATTGATATTGTTCTATAGAATGAGAAATATTGCGCTATATAGATTGTGTTATATAGTTATATTATGTATGATTTAGAAGAAATCGAAGTTATTATAATGGGTTTTACAATATCTGAATATATTTTGTGTAGAGTACGTTTATAGAAATGTACGTCTAGATGTTGTTAATAGATTATCAGTGACTTTATCAGCATCTGATGATACCGGATCTTACCAGTATTGAATTGAAAAATGAACTTATTGAAGGATGGTGGTTAGTGACTCTAACTATAAAAAGTAGACTCATCTCAATTCTGAGGTAATATTGTCAATTGACGAACATTGCACATGTGTTTTTTTTTGTAAATGAGTTCAAATGTCATGTCTAGTATGTATTAACAAAGAACTATTCAACATTATAAATATTATACTTTTATTGTTATTAAAACTCTATTATTTAGTAAACAAAAAACTGACTGTGCAGCAAATAAAAAGATAGAGATAATACGAATATTATAAAACACTGACCTCGACTCACATTTCTTACCTTTCAAGTCTTGCCAAAAAGTTATTTTAGTCTACAAGGGTATAATGTCGAGTCAAAATTGAATGCAAACTGCAGGTACCACTTTATAATGAAATGACAGTGCTTACGAATCTTCTTTAATCTGAAATGATAAAGCAGTCTAAAGCGCACTTACAAAGGCATATTCCACAATGAAATTCACAAACTAAAGCTGTTGTCTTCCAAACAACACAAAGAAGTACAAATATTGCTGAGCACTTAGCCAGAATTGCACTGCGCCAGATATCGTTTCGTATAGTTAACCATCAAACAGTTAATTTCGTCGAAACAACTGCAATTAGTTAGTGATTTCGCGCTTCGAGCGAAAGTGTTTTATTGCTCCAACTCTTGCAACTTTCGAACAAGAGCCGTTTTCTGTGAAAAAACAAAAGTGGTCTTTAATCACGGGGTGTAAGATACAGTTTACCGTGACACGCAAAGTTCTATAGGTGGTGTTCGTATAAATAACTTTTTTTCAGGAGGGCCCTTTATCGCATCCTGAATCGTTTGGAAGTGATGCAAAAATTATTCGGCATTCGTTTTTTCCATGGATGGAATAAAGATGGGCTGATCTTTCAAGTTGGCCGGTGAAGTATTCATGTGGAATGGTTTATAAACATGATGTGTTCCAGTTGTGTTTACACCTCCATGCGTATCAACCTTTTCAGAATGTGGATTTATTATGGGACAATGCCAGGATTCAATATATTTCCTGATGTCAATAAATGTTTACAATTTATTCATAAGACATGAATACTGAATAAATAAATGTAATTGTTTTTCGTGTGTATTATAATATATTTACAGGTACGTACTCTACAAATGAAGCTTTGGACGATCGCGATACTATCAGGATGGAAAATGTTAAATCAGATAAATCAGTTCAAATGATAAAATTAATTTGACGATCTCTTGTTTTGGTACTATGTTTATCGGTACAATATTTTTTGAAGTGAAAACTTCTTTAGCGGCGTTGAGCACTTTTTCTGTAATGGGTATAAAATCTTAAACTCGCGTCAGGACACGTGACCTGATCGAAAAAGCGTAAGACGGATGGAGAGTAGACAGCTATCCCCTCTCTACTACGCGCGTTTTCACTTCTGCCGGCACTCCCGGAGTGCAACCCGTCTTTTTTAAAACCTACTGATATTGAAAACAGTACTTACTTAAATGATAATTAAAAAGTGGGTGTAGAAAAACAACTTGTTATTACTGCAATATTATTTCAGTTAACTTAATACAATACAATGTAATCAGTAGAAAACCTACGTACCTAAATATCAAGGATCGTTTTAATCCTAACTAGCAAAAACAATTGCCTCGTTAACACTTTTCCACAGTATCTTATTCGATTACTTCCAAAGTAGGAAACATTCAGATGGTGTTCTGACCTCAAAAAGTTTTTGCATTTAGATAAGCAGAACCTTCCATTTTGTTTCGGCTCGATAGAAAAGGGACGAATAATGCTACCAAATGAGGTGTGAGAGATTCTAAATATTTCACCGCTTTCAAAGTTTTAACGCTGAATCGATACCGCTAATTGGTTCCAATTGTTTTGAAGTATTGATATCTGTTTGTTTATTGCTTTATTATATTGAACCTTATTATTGTTTACTAGAATTGAAATTTGATATTCGTTTTATTACCTACACTGATTAGAATATAAAATCTAGGGTTGTGTAAGCCATAATTATGTCAAAGCAATCACACTGTATAGTCATGGATAGTGGAATTATTGATGTTACGTTATTTGAATTTTATTTATTAATTTGCAAATAAGCAGATAAGGAAACGATTTTATGTTTTAAATTAGGTATATCTTGTATGCAGCAACCAACCACGGAACTGATTTTAAATTTGTATAAGTTAGGATTTTAGAACTTTTGTTAATTTAATAACTAATTTTATATTAATACTAATATTATAATTGGTAGCGAGAAACGTTTTCCCGTAAATTAGTAATTCGTTGTCTATGGTATTTATATTACAAGTTAAATATATTTACGAAACCTAATTTTATTTAAATTCATCATGCTTATCGTGTATTTCACATTTAATTAAATGAAATGAAATGAAATAATCAAAATTAATCATATTGGATTATAGAAGTTTATTAATTTTGAATAATTATCATACGAGAATGTTTTGCATTTTCGGTTTTGTAAATATTATTAATTTATGTCTGTAATGAACCTTACCGTAAACATAATATTTAGTGTGTAATCACAAATTTAATCATTATTTATTATAATTTGTTTGAGTGTTTAATATTACACATATCATAATAATTATGAAACAGAATACTTATCAATGTAAATATCCAAATTGAAACCAATATATAAAATAAACTGATTTCACATGTTCTTAAAACTATAATGTTTTTTAATCACAGCCTGGTTTATCATACAATCATAGGCTCTTTTTATTCCCGTTCTACTGATATTATAGTATCTGGAAGTTACAACTCAACACTAATACTTAGTAGCTAATTTCATCATAAATTTTTATATTTTAAAGAAATTAATGGCTTTACATAGGCAAACATTAATAAGAGCTATAAACATTTATGAGATTAAAATTCCCTAAATCTTGCGCAAACGCAATAGAAACGTTTGACCACAAACTTCAACCAAACGCCAAACCAAAACGCTACTCATCGTTACAGAACTTTGCAAATAACTTGATTATGAGCGGAATAAAACATTTTCAATTGTTTGCAATCTGTACATTGGACGGTCTATTTGCCCTCGTTCGTAGAGTCAATAAAGAATGAAAAAGTTTTGGCTCGCGCGCCTTGCGGTTCGTGAGAACCCGACGAAAGTTTCATCAATGCTCAGTTGGTGTCGTGTTCTGTGCTAATTGCAGCGGTGTGAAGATAGCTACGTTTGAATGGGGGAAAGAAAGATAGATGTGCTAATTGCAGTGGTGTGAAGATAGCTACGTTAATGGGGGGAAAGAAAGATATTGTATAAAGATATAAAAAGATACAATATACCCAATGTGCTAATTGCAGTGGTGTGAAGATAGTTGCGTATCTGTTGGGAAAAGAAAGATAGGCAAAGGAAGAAAGATATTTGGAAACAATTTTAAATAAATAAATAAATCATTTATTTCACTTAAAACATATTACAAATTAGAGCGACCCAGGCTCCTAAGATAGTAAGAACTGTTTTTCAGGAGCCTGTGTCTTCCATTTACAGGTACACGACACGAAAAAAAATCAGAGACAATTTAAATAAAATCAAAAATAAATTAAAAATTTACATGCAATTAAATCTAAAAAAAAAATCAATAAAAAATAAGTACAAACAGCAAAACAAAAAAAAACAAAACTCATTACAAATAAAGCACATCCAAAACAAATTTCGAAATTATATCAGCACATAAATAAATTCATCAAAAATTAAATAAGTTAGTAATTATAAAATAAATTGAGCAACAGATATTAAATCAGCAAAAGATCAAAATTAAGTCGAAACAATGCAACACTATTATAAGTTGTTACAATCAACATAACAATAAAATGTAAGTTAGTAGTAAGTTATTATAGCTAAATATTACAAATTACAATCAATTAAAATTACAATTACTATTAATTCAAATATATCTATTATTTAAAATTTTGGATTGTTTCATATTTTTATGTAAATAGGTTTGAGTCGAAGTCGTTAGAAATTTGTACGGGTATCCTGACAGCGTTTTCCGGGTCATCCAGATTTTATGTAGGTATTATAATTATGTTTGTATTGTTCATAGGTATATCTTGTAATACTGATAAATTCTACCTTTGAAATATAAACATTTTAACACTAAGTCCATTCGATGTAACATGAATCTACAAGAACTAGCAACTTCTCGATAATAAAAATAAAACTTTCACATAAATAGAGATACGTTAAAATAAATGTACAAACTTTTATTCCCGTGTGTTAAAGATACGTTTCGTATGTTTGTGTGAAAACGTGCTTAGAAGTGAATATTTATACTCTAATTTTTCAACTTTAACAATCGATGTGTACCTGACCCATGAAAAATATACAATGTCCGTGATCTGAATTCAGTTTCTTGTTATGTGTTTCGAAATTATATTTTAAATTTATAGTGCATACCTAGTTGGAAGTTTCAATGCACGATTCTAAAATTAATCAACGTGCATGTTAAGTTATTAATGTTTTTGAATAGAAGTGACTCAATTAAAAGAACATTTTTTCCAACTGAACTTTAAAGCATTTTTTTATCGACCTAGATATCGTGTTGTAGTTTTAATCTTCTATTCCCTTCGAGTATTGTTTTGACGGAGAAGCTTTCGCATTTCTTCAAGGTTTCGTCGTATCTATTTAAACATGTATCAAATACCTCTCCACAATTCAGAGAAAAAGTAGCTGAAAATAACAAACAAAAAGATAGTCTTGCTTTCACATTTTATACAGGGTGTCCCAGTATGCACGATACTTTTTTCATAATAACTTGAACCAGACCAGATAGACCTCCCCTACAATATAGCTGATGTCATCATAACTGCCCCCATACCATTATATTATCTTAAAGCATTATTATTTTCAGTGTGGAATAATGACAGCGCTATATAGGTCGTCTAGCGCCATCACTTTCCCATTCTGGAAATAATACTGCTATAAGACATGGTAACTGTATTTATTCCATACACCAAAGCGAACGCACGGTAAGTAATAAAATAAAATGAATCATAAATCGTGCTTGCAGTCAGCACGACCATTTTCACGTTTTTCCACGGAACGCTTATGATAAATGTATTACGCGTACAATGGACTGACCCTTTGTTGATTAATGACAGTTTAACCAAAGCGGTTCAGCTGATTTTCATATAATATACGCCTTAACGATATTATTATTCCTATAATGGCAACGAAATGAAATATTCCATTCATAACGATTGTATTCAATCAATGAAAATAAATATAATGTATGCTGGCTTTATTTATATAAGTACTAGCTTTCTAGCCGCGGATTCGCCCTCGTAGTCAATGAAAAAGCAAGCTCCAGCCATCTCTGTACTAATTCTTGTCCAAATTGATGAATTTGACGGAAAGACGTTACGTATATTAAGTTACAATTTTATTTAGATCTTTGATACAGCTACGGCTACCAAAACGTATACATTATTCATTTCTTATAATAGCTGAAAAAGTACAACTCCAATTATTTATATAGCTATATATATTATGTATTACACAAAATAGAACATCGTTTAAAAGTACGACGCCAACACACCCTGTTGGTAAACTTTATGTGAGTTGCCCAACTGTTTTTTACAGTTGCGTAGTTGCGTACAAATACGTAGACATGTTTTTATTACCACTGCTGTTATGTCATGAAACAAAACATTAACTTTACCGATACTTATAACGAGCCTTTTCGAGCTTCGGGATTAGCGAGAAAAAAGAATTCTATGTTGTTTCGAAGAGAAGCAAAGTAAGTCTTCTGGGCTTCATTTACTAAAATAATCAATATATCTCTACGAACCTACCAACTAAATATAGATATCTCTACCAAGTAAATTAATAATATTACAAATATTAATGTTTGTTTGGCTTTTATCCCACAGGAACGGATAAAGAAGAAAAACCCAGCATAGTTCATGCGAGGATTTTCTTTGGGAATGTGGCCGCAGACGGAAAGCTAGCAATCGGAATATAATACAACAATTTCGAAGCTTGCCACCAATCAAAGGATACTTGTATCATAAAGTGAATATAAATTATGACATTGTATCCTAATAAATAATGTTAATTTAATGATACGTCAAGAGGTTGTTGGATTATGTAGCCTAAACTTCGATGTTCAAACCCATCGCTCAAATAACATGCTTGTTACAATATATCCACACGTTTTGATAGTATTAAAATAAAATGTAATCGTATTAAGTACATAAATACAATGAATTTTAATGTCTCTACATTTTTTTACGTTTGTCTTGTTTTTAGTATGTTACAACAAATGTATTTTTATTTATTTATTTATTTTTTTTTAACAGATCCCAGTTCTAATTATGACCAAAAATGTTATGTCGACATTTTTATTTTCATACAAATGCACTATTTTGATTTATCATTTCTTAATCTGATTTTAAAGCCATCTGTTCCATTCTGTTTCTAAATCCTAAGTAAAAATTATAGATTTTGTTCAATGCCTGATGCTATCGGAATCATTTATCCCTAATGTACTTGGTAGCTGATAGCTGATAGGTCCAGACGATTAGTTAGGTTTTTGTGGAAATGCGCAGTCGAACCGAATAAATAGAACATTGAATTAAGTAAAATAATAATGATTATAGAAGATTATATGGAATGGATTATATTACATGGGTAATGATTATATGGAAAATTTAGCACTTTGGTTTAGTAAAATCATTGAGATATACATATGGAGACGACACCGCCTACATCACTTATGTTCCGCTCAACATACGCCATATGGCGTAACTGCACGCTCATTTTTTATTTGTTTTAAAGTGAAACTCATCAAATATGCCTTCGTGTGTGTTACGATATTGCACAAATAATACAAATAATACGGAAAAGTGCAAAGGTAATAACTTTCATCGGTAAGTACCTAACTAGATAATAATTTTTAAAACTTAGTTAGAGCAAAAAAATGGCGCACAGATTTTGTTCGTGGTGTCTCCTCCATACGTAGTAATATTATCTCAATGAGTAAAATGCATTTAATGAAATTGACAAACTCCTGAATTGTTTATATTTCCGTGCAAATTTGTGTCTTTTCTTTCTGCTATATACATATATTATATAATATTATGATACCACTATGCACAGCTTTTGGTAAAAACTATATAAAGGTACTATGGAAATTAAAAGAGTAGACAAAAATAACAAAACTAACAGTTAATACCAAAATTCATGTAGGTAATCTTGGCCTGTATTCCTGACCACATTTTCATTAGGCTCTTTTGTGGGCTCTTTCATATCTTAAGAGATTTAATGAAAGGTCCAAGTTAACCTTTGAACCTTATCACATTTTCATAAAGTGAGCAAGACCTAATAGATAATACCCATATTTAGGTGACACCGTTTCGTAATGCTCGATGTCATATACATTAATTGACTTTGAATTTGATATTTCTTCATATATAATTAAATCTATATATTATACTAAAGAGCTGAAGAGTTTGTTAGTTTGTTTCCTTGGTTGTACGCGCTTATCTCCGGAACTACTGGTCCGATTTGAAAAAAATATTTCAATGATAGATAGCCTATTTATCTAGAAAAACTAAGATCTATATATCGTCACGTTAAGACCAATAAGAACGTAGTAATACGGGTACAGATAGTAATAAATATACAAAGTGTGAAACATTTGATTAAAACCTTGAATTCAAAAAATATAAATAACAAATTCAAGAATTAATTTTTATCCGAATGAAAACATTATGACCATTTTGCTGCCTTCATTTGATATAGGATGAGGTCCGTAAAAATCTAAATTAAATAAATAAAATATTAATTTGTGTAAACGAATTTCGTTAGCTCAACCCATAATGCCAGACGCCGGAAGGATTAAAAAGGCTTACACAGGTACGCAATATGCTTTTATGTTAATGTTTTAATAAGTGGCGAACCTATTACCACAAATTTTAATATAATTGAAAATTCACAAACAATATATTTATATAAGGATAATTATTGCACCTTTCACTGTCACATATTATAGGCTGCATGGAAGAGAAATGCGGAATAAAACATAAAGAAAAAAACATATTTGAACTGTGCAGCTTCAAATTTGTCTTGTGTCTTCATAATTGTAAGAAATTATACGCGAGGCCGGGTTAAATATTAGTTTGAATGTAATAAGAATGTACTGCGATTCTACACAGCTACCTAATTGATGTAGGTAGTTGATAACAAATCGCAGCTAGTCAATGACTATTAGCAAAGTGAGGGTAGTTGGGTCAAACGTCGTATAAACAACGTCCGAGCCCCCAGGCACGATTCGTAAGAATGCGCCACGAGTACAAAAATATTAAATCAAAAGTTACGTCTAACAATACAACAAATAATAGTAGCATAGTGGATGGAGGCCATTTATTCGTGTCTAAATTTGAGCTCAATCGATAACAAAACATTTAGAATTTTTCGCACGGACCAACTCAATTTATAGATTACGCACCTTAACGACAGACAACCGTAGCAAACATTTAACCCTTAAACGCGACCGCGTAATAGCTTCCCACCCAGAAACGATCAACTAATTCCATTACTAAAACCTTCCTACAATTACTGCGTCAAGCGTTGGTTTTGTTACAATTTGCTGCTAAATTGGACATGCGTCAGTATCGCCCAGACACTGTCTGTTGTGATTTATGGCAGAGCTTAAATACCTATTGATGTATTGGCTTGTCAATCCTTTAAGTGGGTCGTTTGTTTAAAAATTACCCGCTAATGCCTGGTTAATGGTGGCGTTATTAGCTGTACAAATCTGTATGATTAGCTGTATAAGGGAAATTGATTGACTTCGTGGATTTTAATTATCTGATTTGTTACTGCTTATGCTAATTGATTATTGAGAGGTTTGTCTTGAAATGGCGTATTTGAACACCTTAAGCAATCGATGTTTAATGTAATAAATTCACAAAAACGGTAACGAAACTTGTCCCTGAAACATAACAAAATGAATACTTAAAATCGATAAATATTAATAAGAAACTATTGAGTTTACCAAAACCATTGTCACCCTCGCAACAGAAGTCCATTGTGAGGGTAGATCATTAAATTCAACTAATTCGCCAATCGACAAACTTGCTCAAGGGCCAAGACCTTTACAATGGTGTCGCAAATTGTTACACGCTATTGGAGGGCTAATAGCTCTCATTCCAGTCCGAGTTATTACTATTTTATGTCTACCAATTGTAGAGAACGGTGGTAATAGACTTAGAATAAGGTTAGTAACGATCTATCGTTAGTGCTATTGGCGAAAGTTCCACAGGGCGCTTTGTAAAACGAGGAATGTTCGGGAAATATATCGATTGTTCTGGAATACCCAATTATGTGGTAAAGGTTGTCCGTTTTGGTAGGATTTCATAAATTTTCTTACTTACTCATTTCTATCTAATTCCCTTCATAAATCTGAATAACAATAATTATTTTTTAAGTTATTTAGATAGCATTAAACATTTTTTAAACATGTCACATCTTCAAGGGGACACATATTACATTATTATACAAATTTAACATTCAGTACCTATATTATGTACCTACATTTCATTCCATTAGGAAAATTACTTTCCTAGAAGTCGTTAAATTATTATTAGTACCGTCAAGATTTGCTGAAAATGTTCACGAGATAATAATATGATGTCTAGAAGCGCTAAAGAATATTTGTGCGATTTAAAAAAATCTGAAATAAGTAAAACCGTGAAAACTTCTTTTTTGTTCTCCTCGACCGGTATTATTGTGGTCGAAGAACATCAAGAAAAATCGGAAAGTGTTATGCAGTTCTTCTCTGTTTCCGTATATTTCTTTTAATGTCCGAAAAAAATTTCTTAGCTCCATTCCTTTTGCTCCTTTACTCAACTCATTTCCTAATATTTTTATAATAATATTATATTACTGAAATAATAAGGTTTTGACGTAAAACAAAAATCTTTTTAACTTAAAATTCCCATACATAATGCCTTGTTTTCTGTTTTATTTGTAACTGCATTTGAGTCAAACTTTCTTATGCAGGTATTTGGCGCATAGGCTGAGCAATTACATTAAGGTTGCGTGTTCAATTCTCAAATGGAACAAATATTTGTATGACCTACCAATAGTTGGTTTTGGTATTACAGTGTACTGGATTAAATGCTTTCAGCTTAATGTCATATTTCGTTACAAGTCTCCTTAGCTATTTGTATAGTTAAAATAATTCTGTTGTATGAAATAAGCTTGCTACTAATACTTTTTTTTTAATTCAACCTAATATTATATTTGTGTAGTGTGGGGCAGATTAAGGAAAAGAGTTCACTTAAATGCCAGCTTCTAGTGTTTTAATAGACTTTTATTTTTTGTGTAGTCTTCGTTGTAGGTACCTAAGTAACAAAACCTCCTAAGGTGGGCTTAACAAAATTATCGCGAACACGTTATTTTTATTTTTATTCCTTTCTAATACACTACAAATTAGATATAATTGAAGTGAAACTTCTTTATCGGGGTTGGAAAAAAATTTAGTGTAACATTTTTTCGTTACGCGTGACATTTTTCCGTTACGCGGCATCTTTTTCTTATCTCTACCACGCGTGATTCGACGTATTTCTGTAAAGTTGCATATAGTAAATTATTTTTTGAAAAGTAAGGTCATAAAGAAGTTTCACTTCTTTCGTGTGTATACTAGTACACGCACACATTTTTTTTTATACCTTTCTAATACACTAGAAATTAGATACAATTTACAATAATATTATGTACAATGCACAATTACAATAATTAAAGCCTAACAACACCTTGTATTTATTTCAATTTACTTCCATTCACTACATAATAATACCTACTTCACATAATTCACAAATGCACGTGAATTACCATGGAGGTGTTTAAAAACAATTTTGCATTTAGTAAAAACGGTTCAAGCAAGTTATTACTACTTGCCACTGCACCTAATATGCACAATTATCCATTTCATGGACAAAATCCGCTATTGAAAATTCCATTTATAATATTACTGTAAAATATACAGTACAGTACAAAATTCAGTACGTAATATCGTAAACGTATACGCTAAATAGTTATGCATAGTTTGCATTCTCGTCGAGCCACAAATATATAAATGCTAATGATATTCGAGTTCGGTTCGCTCGCTGCTTTATCTCGCGTTATTTCCCTCCACTGGCTCGACATTTTATTTCGTTCCTACCTTTTGAAAGCATATCGGTAAGTACTTGGACCAATTTTAATAGAAAATTGTATTTGACCGTTACAAATAATGAATAGAGCTGTCATATTGTACCTACTTATGGCGTGGATTTTCTGTCGTTCATTCAATAAAGGTATTTCTAGCGTTCCCATTCATATTATATCAAAGTTAATATTGTAAACACGAAAGTTTTTAAGAAATTATAAACGTATGTGCTCCTACACGCGAAACCACTCACTCACACAAGAGAAAGGTTTATATGTATAATTTAATAAGTTTCAGACACAGCGGGTGAAGCCGCGGGCGAAAAGCTAGTATGTCATATATTAATATACTTACCAGAATAATTATAATGTATAAGCTTTATAAATAGGTACTTACTTTTTCCTGCGTCTTTGTCTGCGGCCGGCGGCACAGCTAGTTACATAATATATCAAGAGTGTACACCAGGTCTAATATTAAAATTACTCAGAACAAGTGTTCGCGATAAGGCAAAGTGCACAATGTTATTACAGTATAATGTGCATCGATAAGGAACGTTACAGAGACCTGCAAATTATCGTCGTCACTGGCTGACGTGTTGCATTAAATCGAACGTGCATACAGAGCTTTATGACGTTAACCTCGTATTGCTAAAGCGGTTCTCTTTTGAAACTAGTTTTAGATATTTTTTTGATATTTTTTATATGAATAATTTATTCTCTGAATATGAGGTTTGTAAACAGATAAGATTTTTGTGTGTTTGTATCTACTAAAAAAGCTCGGCTATAAAAAAATAAAATGTTCAGCTAGTACAGTTCAACACAGATTAATCAAGAAAGCCCTTGGTCAAAATATAACTTTTGATGACAAAAATACTGTAATAATTGGATAAACTGATAATCCAACATTCATTGTCCTTATTTAATGTAATTCATAATCAAATAATAAGCTAATTATTTCCTTCATAAACCCACCACCTTCAACCATTCAACTTAAAATCATGTTGACCAAATATCAAAAGCACGTCACACATATCTCACTAAGATTAAAATTATGTTTCTAAAACATAAAGAAACACTTTATTTTAAAATAAGCTATTTAAAAGCCTCGCATGCATGCCTTTAGCAGGCAGTAGCTTACTTTGACTACAGCAGCGGAAAGAAAAATTTTCGCACCTTCTAGTTAAGATTTTTTTTACTTTTCTCACATGAGGATGTGACGTCATGGTTTGGTTTAATATACCTAGGTTTTTTTTAATTCAAATTAATTGTTGTTTAATTTTAGATCTAGCTAGAGAACAATCACATAGGTATTATTTTTTTATCCAACCACAGCTTAATATAACTAAATAAATAAATGATGTTAAAAAAACTAAATCAAGCAAGCGCATGCGGGATCAACCCTAAGATTAAATAGCCTTATAAAAGATATAATATTTTTTGCGAAATTACCCCAAAAACTTTATTGTTTTAAAACTGTTGTCAAGCTTCCAGTTCATGCTTTAAAAAACTCAATTTGCCAAATAAATGATTACAGTTAACCAACTTTATATTCAGAGTTTCAAACATCAACCAATCATTTATTGTGCTTTGAATTTTAAAGTGTAAACACAACAGAGTAATAAGTTGAAGTTTATTAGCAAGAAGGTAACTTAGTGGTAAGAAAATCGTAAACTAGTTTTAAATCGAAACGCTTGAGTGATTCTCGTAGTACGTGGATGGTCACATTGTAAGCGATATATTGAAAAATAAATATTTATTTCGATGATGATGATATGAGTATCTTATATTATTATATTAGCCGTTTATTATTAGCTATTTAAATGTTTTAGATTAACTTCTTAACCGATGTAAATGAAAGTTGGATAATTGTACAGAACTTACACCATTTCTCCGTACATAAAAAGCTTTAAATATACTACTAAAACTAAAAAGAGACAGTAATCTGTAAAACTGCAACGCTTATCACTCAAAAAAAACATCGCAGAAGGGCGCTTTAAATCAGCTTAACTGATTACACCCGCTGGACGGTATCAAACGCACAAGCGCTTAAAGCGAAGAAAGTTAGAACTGGTCGGTACTCGTTAATCAACCGTTTAGACTGAGCTTAAAGTGTAGTTGGAATAACAAAGTTTGATCCGATGGAGACGAGACTGATTTAACCAACGTGATATTGGGAAATATTCCTCATACTAACTTATTACCCTTACCGTTCATTTACTTTCGAGTTTAATTTCTTAGTTAACTACGCTTCGATAGTTTTAATAATTTTATAAGAATTTAATCAGGCAATCGTAGGATAGATGTTTTCTTGCAAGGTTTTCTTTTTAGAGCAAAATGTTCAGGTAACTTAATATTTAAATTTTTGGTCTAAAATATATTTTTAACTTGTTTCATACCTATTACAATGTTCTGAATACCAATTCGCAGAATAGGTAAAGGGTAATAGGTATTTTTATGCTATTAAAACTGTAAAAACAATGAAGGTTGGTTGGAGCTTAAATAATACAATTAATAACTGGTAGAGAGTAGTTTATGAATATAAAATAAGCCGAAAATTATAAATTCACGTAGAAAACTTTGGTACTACGAATAATTATATAAAATAATTAAAATTGAAACAAAATACGGTACGAATAACAATCGTTGTTTAAATTCGAAACCCACAATTTTGTTCTGTCAATTATTATAAACAAATTCATGTTATATTTATAAAACAATAAATAAACCGTCAACAAAATGAGAGCAACATTTTTAATATTATGACGTATCTGCATAAACCAATTTCAAGTAGGGAAAAAAACATCAAAAATATATTCCATATTTCAAAAAGCAAATATTATAACAGAATTTATTAACGATCCCTTTTTTTAATCGAGACATGTTTCCATCAGTTAAACATTTATGTTAGGTAAAACATTCTCCAAAATAGCTTGTCAGACTCGTACATTGCGTACTTATTCTGAATTTTGCTGATTTTTCCTTTTTTTTATTCAAGTTTTTTTATGTCTTACGAATAGTACTATTATTGAGAGTTAAATAGTCCGTAGTAAATAACAAATAATAACGATTTACATTACAAGTGTACAAACCCTCTTTCATCTATTTCAAAATAATCAGCCATATTATTTGAATTGAGCCTATTACAGTATTAAGGAATATATGGACGATAAAAACCCATGGAGGGTTGTCGCGTAAAAACTACAGGACAGTTCTTTGGCATATTATTATGATAATATATGATGTTACATATGTATTTTGTAAAATTATATTGTAAAACTGACATGATTAAAAAGAGCAACTATGGAGTTTCTTGCCGGTTCTTCTCCGTAGATACTGCTTTCCGAATCGGTGGTAAATGTTAAAAATATGTAATGACGTTTCAAAAGTGCTTCTAGAAGAAGTCTAATTGAATAAATAAATGTTTGAGTTTGAGTTTGAATGAAAGTGAAAATAAAACATCTAATAGGTAACTAAATGATTATAAGCATTTTCACTAAATATTCAATACCCATGAATTATAAAAACACAATTTACAAATAAGAACTTGAAATAGCGATCGAGTCAGTGAAGCCTACTCGAGCGATGAAATAAAATGAGCGTATAAATTAGGTAATTTACAGCTACAAATACAAACTTATCATATTAATATCTAAACTAACTGGGGATTTGTGTAACGAAAATTATCAAACTTTTGCCACGTTTAGTTCCAATAACAAGGTACTTTGGCACTAGTAACTATAAGAGGATTTGGATAGGGAAAAGTCGTATTTAACTACTTCAAATAAAATGGAATCAAAACAATCTGAATTAGAATCGAAATTGTAGATACCTTGGTTACAAAGTTTGAAACGGATTATAAATAAATTGCATACATTCAGAGAAGTAAAGCTGTTACACATATGATAAGAAAACTATGACAATTCTTTTTTGAAGTATTTATCATAACTTGTAATAGTTAAAACTTGGAAACATTGAGGCATCCGCCTAAACAACTATAGAATACAAACAAAGTTGTTCTATTGTATCAAATTTTAGACAAAGTTAGAAGTAGCAGAATACTATTCAACTTTTCTAGCGAGGCAAAACTAGAAACCCAAATCTACATATCTCTTCATTCATCTAGGTACCTAAAGTTCTATTTAAAACTGTACCTAAACCTTTATAGTAGGTAATGAGGACTTTTACGCATTTGTTAGTTATTATTTACATTTTTCGATGCATTTGTTTAATTACTATTAGGCTACAAAAGGGAACAACTTACCCTCTTTGAATTAATGAACTAGGGAAATAAAAGTAATGAATCTATCACTCAAAATGACAGGGAATTTCATTATATCCACTCGTACAGTCCTCATAATTAAAGAGATATTTATGTATGTTATCGCTAGTCACACGTTTTAAATTAATAACCTACAAACGTGTATCTTAAAAATATGTGTATCACACATCTATTTCTGTCTTATTTGACCTGTCCAACTATTAAGAATCAATCAAAACTTAAGTCTTCTGCAATTTGAAAACAAGGCTCAATATACGACTATAAACAACGACGAAATGACTAATTACTTCACAAGAATAAAACCAGGGCGCACAAAATTAAAAAAAAAAAACTCAATGAATTTAAAAAATATTCCCAGAATAATACTTCAGATGGACGGGCGAATAAATTGGTAGTTATTTTCCGCCCCGCCGCGCCTCGTATTGACGTTGACACTTAACGGCACATAAATCTGTGCTAGAAATAATTAAACCAAATTGCCGGATAGACACTTTTGAAGTGCTCTCGCTATGTTTTAATAAAGTGTCGTGATTGAACACGTTATGTGTCAAAAATATGTGGAAACGAATACGCGAAATTTGAGGATATTTTAGGTTCGACACTACCCAAAAACTTACCCACGAAACATATATTTCTCTGATAAACGTAGTATAAGTCTTAAGCGCGTCACACACGGTGAAGATACTATAATATTTTATCTTAAGATACTGTAATATTTTATATTACAGTATCTTAAGGTATCCGGTATCAGCGTTCTGACCATCATTTTTCTTTTTGTCATTGCGTACTAAGACCCCTGTAGAACCGCCATCCTGTTACAAATGACCCGAAATTTTGTGGGTGTTATATAAAATATAACAGTATCTTAAGATAAAATATTATAGTATCTTCACCGTGTGTGACGCGCTTAAGACGTCGTAACATGTTTCCAGTCCAAAATTAAAATGTTTGTTTTTGTGATGTTACTCAAAAACTACTACTAACTATAATGTATGTACGTACACGACCAGTCAACCAATCATAAAAATAAGCTACATCATCCAAGTGACAAAGGCATATTTTAAATCCCCGGTTAACCCGCGCGAAGCCGCGTCGACGTTATACATAACTAGCTTACCGCCCGCGGCTTCGCCCGCTTTGTCTAAAACCTAATAAATTATATATTAAAACCTTCCTCTTGAATCACTCTATTTATTAAAAAAACCGCATCAAAATCCGTTGCTTAGTATTAAAGATTTAAGCATACAAAGGGACATAGAGACAGAGAAAGCGACTTTGTTTTATACTATGTAGTGATGATACACACTGTACATTCATAACTGAATCCAAATATTCAATAACTACAAATAACAGATACGCTATCGTGTGACTTTAATGTTCGCAATTCGATATTCATTCAGCTTACACACAAATTAATTTAATTGAAATTCAATCGAACGCTCTCGGACCGATGCAGATGCAGTGTTGATAATAAGTTATAATTGCTATCGTGTTATGATTAAACTGTATTAGAATTATATGTATATTCAAATAAAAATTAAGGATAATAGTTTGAATTTTCAATTGAATGAATTATTTAGTTAGATTTGTCAGGACAGGCCATAGATCAAAATAGCTTCCTACAAAAAGCCATCAAAACTTTAAAATAGCTTTAACTATACTGAGTTACTATATGAAGTTACAATATAGAAATTCGCAGTAGACTTGGACATTATAATATCGTTTTATATTTTTAAATGCTTGAGTAAGAAATATTTTTTGAACTTATTGGAAAAAACAAGCGATACTTTTGACAGTTTTGTCGATTCAACCGAAATACAATATTATTAGAGAGCAAAATATTTCGAATTACCAATTTTATGCTTGAAGGAAAATTGAAAATTGACTTTGTAATGTATTCAAGGCTATATGAAAGATATTTCTATAAAATAGTCGTGTCTTTTGATTTTTTTTTTTCTTTAAATATTTTTACATGTGAGAACTGTAAGTTCCATTGTTGTAGGAACATCCTGTATATCTATTAATTAATAATAAACTATATTGTTCAATACAGTCAATTTTATGCTAATTTATGTAGCGCAATTAAACATATGACAATCCATCGATTAATTTTGCATTTCCTATTTATTCACAAAAAAAAAACAGAATATTATTAATGAATTATTACTCATCTAAACACATTACAACCAATACCAACAAAATCACAAGCCCATTGACGATTCTCAGAAACGACGAAATCCAAACACTATCAAGTTACAGATCCATTGCATCGATTCAGTTTGAAATTTCAGAGGTTGAAGAGGGTTGAATCGGCACTAAAATAGTTGGCATTACCGTAGATTGAGTAATACCAACATTACCAACATTTATAGGGATAGTTCGCTGAGCTTGATCGCCTAACGACCACTGTTATAGTAACTATGTTTTCGTGTACTTTATAAGTCATGTTGTTGTATGATAATTGTGTTGTCAGTTTTTAGTTTTTATTAAAGTTTATGTTTTTGTTTTCCTTCGTTAGTTGTGGGTAATTAAGCGGTGGTAAATTATTGGCCTAAATATTCTCAGAGATAATTCAGGTTAGAAATTAGATACTAGTCACTAGACGCTCGCCCCGGCTCTACCTGTGTACATATTATTATAGTCTATGTCACTCGGAAACAATGAAAATTTAGAATATTCCAATTCAAAACCTCATGAACATAATGATAACATCATATTTTGTTTAAAATATTTTGAAATGGTAACAACTAACAAAATATATTGCATTCTCAGTAAAAGTAACTTTATGATTTCCATCCGTATACCCTTTACAGGCGAATAGAAAATTGTCGAGGCATTTTTCAAATCTAAATGCCACCACTTTACCAATTGCCTTCCCTGAAAGCGACTGACCCTCAACTTATGGTAGTTTAATAAAAAGAAAACTGAATATAGACGAGAATCTTTTAACATAGTACATACAAAGATTTTGAGTCTGACAATCGGTGGCTGTAGTTTAATAAACATAAAACAACTAACAATATTTTTATGAACAGCTATTACAGTAGACCTTATAGTGTCATAATTCATAAGTAGATTTTGAGTTTGAGCTAAGTTTTAAGGTTACGAAATGAAGCGTTATGTTCGTCCTTACTTCTTTGGTTTGCATCTTCGTCCCATTTGAATGTGAAAGCAAAGGAATACAAAATAGATCTGTGTTTGTGCTCTGTGTTTAATTATCTATCATATTACATAGACAATGATAAGACAAACATAAAAAATGCTATATTGTTTAAGTTTGTTTAAAAAATATGTTTATACAGTGTACGTTTGTATGTATGTATGGTGTAGGTGTATGAATGAATGAATGAATGAATGAAAATACTTTATTTGCACCAAAACAAGGAAACAATACGAAAAAACACATACAAACAAACACGTACAAAAAGGCGGCCTTATCGCTAAAGCAGCGATCTCTTCCAGGCAACCTTTAGTCGAGGATCATGAGAATTACGTTTTATGATGAGGTTGATGGTGCAGAACACAAAAATCATTAAATAAATAAGTATAAGACTACACATAGTATTCATATACATACATACGGATATTATAAAGATAAATAGTAAATATTTAGCTGCTTTTTAAACTCATTCAATGTCCCTGCCCTTCTGATGTTGTCGGGCAAACTGTTCCACAGCCTGATAGCACGGACCGTAAAGGAACAGTCATAGAAATTAGATCTATGAATGTGAATGTATTATTTTGGCGCGCCCTGTGAAGTAAAAGAAATGATAACTATTTCTAAGACATTGATTGCGCAAAGGACTTTGGTTAGTAATATAAATTGAGTTGAAGAAAATTAATAAATAATTAAAATGACGGATAAGCTGAGTAATAATTTAAATCCCGAGTATTTTTTGCGATAATTACTTGTTCTAATTATAGCTTAATTTAATACATAACAAGCGCTTCCTCCTTGCTTGAAATTCTTGGAACTGAAGTATGAATCGATAAATAAAACAAGTAAAATGCATTTGCCTTGTATTTAGGGACATTTTTATGATCTTCCCGAGACGCTTTATATCCTATCATAAAGAACTAGCGGTTGAACTGAAGTCTTGTATGGAAAGCAAATTTATTTCTGGTGGGTTTGTCTTAACTTCGACAATACATTATTAAAAAAATTGATATTTTACAACATCTTTTAATTTTCCAAGTGCTTTAGGCCTGTGAATAAAAATATTTAAACTGTCACAAGACACCCATTAAGGATACAATAAAGAAAATATAGGACCACGGAGATACGCAAAATATTTTTTTACCTACAAATTTTATTCTTATTCCGCCATAAGGATGTACTATTTTCATAGACAGATGGATAACGCCACGTAGCATCACGGTAAAAAGTTACTGTAATAGACTCTCACAGATTTATTTATTCAATTAGACTTGTTTGTAACTTGTAAGCGCTTTCAAATCATCATAACAGAAATTATTTACCACCGCTTCGGAAAGCAGTTTCTAAATAGGAGGCAGCAAAAACACTAAATTAAATCGATGTACACAATATCTTAAACTAAATTACATCGCTTATTCTTCGAGAAACTTCTTGCGAGTATTTCAGTAGATTATATGCTATAAATAGTAATGTTTTCCAAATTGCATGTTTCGGCGTCAAACACGGCACGCTTACAAATACCTTCGCGTATCACCTATGTGTCACAAGTTCAAGGGATTCTGTTACACCGTAGTGTAATCTTAACGCATCTTTATATAAGTTAAATTAAGTGTTTAGTACAGAATATGAATGGTATAAAAAACTACCTATTGTTTCTTTGAGGTAGAGGAAACAACAAACAAAAAGGAGTATATTTTTGAGTATCAAAAAACTATATATCGCTTGGATTTACTCAAAGTTTTAAAACGAATGTCTAACGTTAGCTTGTAAGAGATTTAATGCCAGATTCGCTATCAACATTTTCCTTTTTATTAAATGACTAAGCTTATAATTAATAAAACTACACCTATAACATCACAAATTAAATATTTACCACGTTACAGCCCTATGTAAAATGAGCCAGCAAAAAAATCGTGAGTAACACCAAGGGTGTTCGCTTTACGCACGTACGACTAGAAAAATGTGCGAACCTTTTTCGAAAACTCTCTCTGCAGCCGAATTCATACGATACGTACATATTTATTTTCAACTAGAGCCTGAATTCTCGATTGTGAGCTGAAAAAGCGATGCGTATTTCAAATATTCAACTCAAAGAAACTTATTCCCATTTCTGATTACCGCAAAGCGAATTTTTCCTGAAACCCACGTTCGAACTTGTTTAGCGGGCTTCGAGAATTGGATTCTATAACCGCATACAATTTATCCTTCTAGTGCATTACTGGAGCGCATTTGTGTCACGTATTATTTTAAAAGAATAGGAGACCTATCTGATTTTTAATGACAGTGTGATATTACTAAAGAAAAATTAGAAAGAACGATTCAAGTTTTTTATTCATCTATCTTTTATGGAAAATATGCAACGTTTAAATGTGCTTAATATTTATTACAATTAGTTGCTATTATAAATATACAATGGTAACAGTATATTATAATATTCTAATCTACTTTATTATATCAATAAATACATGACTTCATTTTTGTAGTAAACTAAGTGATTCTCGGAACTTTGAGCCAAAACTTTAAAGATTTTCTTCGTAACAAGTTGAGTAATAAAGTACAAGCCATGATATTTATTGTACATAAGGCGTAATTAGTTTAAACTTTAAAATTATAGGCTTTAAATTCAAATTTATAACAAACTTTAATCCTACAATATTACAAGCTGAAAGTCGCGTTTTTGTACGTACTACGTAGGTATAAACTTTTCCTCTCTCAAACACAAAACTTCGACACAGAGTCATCTCTCATGTCCCCACTTAAATTAAAACTCTTCGAAAATTATTTCTTAGAAGGCTTCAACATAAATACCACATATTATGTCGTTTAATCAGTGAGCTGTTAAAAAATCTGAAATCTTTTTGCGTCCTGAATGTGCGTTGATTAATCTAGACCTATTATAATTATATTGTGTTAAGGTTTAACCAAGCAGAAATAATTGTTAAATTGTTGTATTCATGTGCTGTTAACTTTAAGTATGTATTGTATTATACTACAGCGTGCATGCATCAAAATCTTATGATTATAACAAATTATTTAGACTGCAATGTTTAATAATTTCATCCATCAATTAAACACTGTATAAATTATTATATTTGTTTAATAAGTAAATGTATAACCGGTTCTTTGAACGCGTACAATTGTCGAGTTAAAAGTCAATATTTTATTAAACATAGATGCAGCTTTGTTAAAGTGCAATCCATATTTGCTTTCAATATGAAATGGCGAAATATTTGTTGAAAAGGAGCGATGTAGTTAATTTTTACGTTTTGCAAATTTTAATTAAGAATTTATATATTGAGGATTTGAAATTTGAATGGAAATATAAAAATCGAGAAGTTTTGATATTTCAAGCTTCTTTGGTTGTTATCGAATAAGCCTCATAATCCGATTACAAAAATAAAATAAATCAGATCATTATCACCAGCTCATTCTCTAATCACTACACCCTCGTTTAAGAGATTAGACCAAACCTCTAACCCACCCACCGTGTACCAACGCGCTGCTTTAGACGGGATGCGGGTACACATTCGCAATCTTCCGCATGTCCCGCCCAGCAGTTGCCCGTTTCCAGGCCCTCCGCCACTTGCCCGTTTCCAGGCCCTCCACCAAATGCCCACCCCGGGGCGGCGCAAGGTCAGCTTGCTAACCACCACGCTGACCTAGCGCAGATGTCACACGCAGAAAAATTATGCAAAACTTCCAACTACTTATAAAAATACACTTCATTATGTCCTCCCAGATCAACCGCTACTTCATGAAGCGTCATAAATTCTAAAAAAACATCAGTCCTTGCAAAAAATCCTCGAGTATTTTTAACCCACCTACAAAGTGTGCGACTGGCTGTTAAAGCAACCGACGCGGACAGTATCCAATTTATTTTTTCTTATTTGTTATTACGCTTAGAGCACTAAAGGGAACTTAAATGAACATCACCTTGTTAAGTGTACGCAGTCGAGTGGAAAATGAAATTAGTATCGTATTAGGAGTTTTTTCCGGCTACACTGCGAACCGTGATGCCGTATTGCCGTTTCGTAGGAAGTTATCCGATATTTTCGCATCCTATTTCTATTTATATCGCCCTAAATGGCCGCTTCGTCTACATTAATATAATAAAAATAGATAGCACTCCGGTTTTCGCATCGGATGTGCTTTTGTAGGTGTGGTCAGATAATTTTTTAAAGTTATTTTGACTCTATCTATTGCAATTTTGTATTCATTTTAATATATTGTAGAGCAAATTTGATTCAAATTAATTTAGGGTAATTCACGGTCATAATATTATTACGCTGCCAGAAATGCGATTCACCATAACATCCGATTAATATAGAAATAACTAGCTTTCCACCCGTGCTGTCACACAAAGACACTTTCGACGAAAGACACGTACTCTCTATAATAATACGACACAGATCAGGCGCAGGACCAACAACTTACGAGCTCTCGAAGGTGTGATTATAAATAACTAGACTCACAATAACCTTTGAAAAATGGCAAGTGGCTTTGCTAAATTTATTTAAATTAGCACCTTATTTCGTAATGTTCAAAGTCTATTATATCGCTCAGTTTACGTGAAGAGTTTTACTTCAGTCCATTTTTGAGCTTGATTGTGAGTCGAATTGTTTATAGTACGTCAACGGTTATCCCACCGCCTAATCTCTCTGATCAATGTTAGCCCGATTGGTCTCAGTAAACTTAAATAATTTCAATAACACTTTGACCCAGTCTTTCACTTAGAGAAAACTTTAACGGGGCAGAGTTACATAGTAATATAATAATGTATGCGACGTAAAATAAATCGATTTGCCACCAAACTGGTCCATACAATTAAGCATACAACAACAAAGTTCGCACACAAATGTATTTCATATCAAACTTCCACTGCTAGACACTAAAATAGTCTAATTAGAAACGCGGTTTGAATAAAACAATTATATCTTCTTTGTTTAATTAATGTGTATCGTGTGTTTGCTCTGAACGGATTATTTTGTATGTAACGTTGTGGTCTTCTTTAATCGTAATAATCAAGCTTTGTAAACTTATTCAATAATATTGTGTTATTAAAATATTGAATCATATTTCTGTATTAAACACAGTAGAAGACTTTTTTATTATTTCCAATTACACTTTCATTCGGAATAGATTATTTCTTTGAGTATTTAAAGTTGAACAAACTTTCTAGCAAAATAATCATTATTTTTACTATAATTTGCACTAATTTTGGTGTTCATTTTCTGTTTCTGTATTTTCATTACTAAATACATACATTAAAATTGTAAAAAAACAATAATTATAATTAAAAGAATATCGCATAGCATAAATTATCAATATTTATAAAATACAAAGGTAATAAAATCTTAAATCACGATTGAACTCAGTGTTAAATGGCGATACTTGAATGGATATCAAATACATTACCATAAGCCGAGCTCAAAAGCGCTCATAAAACACCCCATACTAATAAATCATGATAGATTTTTACTGTCGCGCTTAAAAATTTAATTCTCATGAATAAAACATTTCATTTTAGCCGGGTAATGTAATTTTCTTGCATCGTAAGGATTAGATGCAGATACAATCAGAGTTTAACACATTTTATTTTGATGGATGTAACTGTTTTTACGATTAAACAATTTGTGAAATATTTGACTTATTTTAAATTTGTGAAAAAAGTGTTTTCTCTTTTTAACATTTAACTTTTGAAGTTGCCACTATTTAATTTGATATTTTATTACTTTTCATAAATTTATAAATGACTAGCTGTGCCCCGCGGTTTCACTCGCATTGTTCCGCTCCTGTTGGTCTTAGGGTGATGATATATAGCCTATAACCTTCCTCGATAAGTGGGCTATCTAACACCGAAATAATTTTTCAAATCAGACCAGTAGTTTCTGAGATTAGCGCGTTCAATCAAACAAACTCTTCGGCTTTATTATATTATATTACCTATATATAGTATAGATTAATTTTTATACCTACTCCCTGTATGAAGTAGGTATAGTAATATTTGAAATAATATACAATATAAATTTATAAAGAATAGAAAAAATTCGATCACGAGGCGGGAC
>CAJQZM010036509.1:0-15829 GCA_907164665.1 Colias nastes
CATGTACAGAATTGGCCTCTCTACAGATTTATTATAAGTATAGATTAATTTAATCGAATACGAAACCTCTAATTCGTTTAACATTTCACTCTTACATATTACAAAAAAGTATTTTGTAATAGAGTAGTCATTCAAGACTTTTTGGAACCATAGAGCCTCTTGTTTTAAACAGTCGAATTAATAACATTATCGACTTATAATATACGTATACCTATATATAATATACGTATACTACCAAACTATTAATCTGTGGTATTACTTGCATAACAAACAAAATTTATGCGTCTCTAATCTGTAATTTCCAAAATTTATTATCAAGATACCTACCAATGCATTTGGCAGATCGGCAGTTCGGGTTATTTATTGCCTTTACGACATTTTATCCGAGAAAATGATCCAAATAAGTAATATCCAGATACTAATTACAATTATCTATTACCTACAGATCGAAGGTAGAATTACGTACGTAGTAACTATTTTATTACATTACTAGCGACCCGCCCCGGCTTCGCACGGGTGCAATGCTGATACTAAAATATACACTACAGAAAAACTGTGAACGTTGTATATAAAAACATAGCGGCCCGCTCCGGCTTCGCACGGGTATAAAATATATAGCCGGGCGGCCGGCCGGTACCGCCGCAAACGCTACGTCCCGCAATTTTTAAATCTGTAATATCTTCGAAAATATTCACTTAAATCATACGGTGTAAAGGGCCATATAGATCTATATTAAATGAACAATGTATTCAAGGTATTTAATTGGTTAAGGATTAATGCTGTATTGGTGAAAATCGCTTCGAAAATTAGCCATTATTTGTCGTAAAAAGTAAATGACAAAAAAAAGTTATTGTGGGTTATCCATAAGAGATAGACATATACCATCGCGGACTTTTCTGTAGACCTTTTCAATGTGTATAATACTGAGTACATTATTTTGATAAAACTCGTAGGGTTCAGCCTGCGTTTGCAATGTAAGCGGAAAAAATGTAATTTTTTACGACATCACATTAGAAACCTCAAAAATAACAGTACTTCTCCACTATTTAATGGATGTTATTATACATATAAACCTTCCTCTTGAATCACTCTATCTATTAAAAAAAACCGCATCAAAATCCGTTGCGTAGTTTCAAAGATTTAAGCGTACAAAGGGACATAGGGACATAGGGACATAGGGACAGAGAAAGCGACTTTGTTTTATACTATGTAGTGATGTCGTACACAGGCCTTTCCAGCCAAACAAGCAAATTCCTATTATTTTAGTAATACAATTTTGTCACGTAGGTATAAAATATATCAACAAACGTAATCCAGAATTCCAGTAACATTTCTATAAAATTAGGTAAACGAAATAACAGAGCACATAGATTTGGACACTGGCCAAAGTTTGCCGGCCCCTTGTTATATACGAGAGGTATTTCATTCATAACTGTCGCCAGGATTTGTAAGAACGATTATTTTTATACTACAAAATCGTGTTACATGGCGAGGTAATAAAAGTCGTAAGCGAATGTTGAATAATGGAATTGATGTAGTTTTATATTTAATATCTCGTTAATTAAATAGCTTAATATTTTATTGAATTCTTCTATGAGGTACCTTCGTTTGTATAAAAGTTAAATCACGTTACCGCGCGACTCATATTGCAGATTTTCATCGTTTTAATTTTACCCCATCAATATTCTACAGATACATTATTCCCTAGCAATTTAAACATTTTTTTCAATATTCTATCAATTTTTTTTTATAAAAACCTTTATTCAAATCCGTTTAACAATTTTAGCGTGAAAATGTTATAAACAAATGAGTATGGCCGCCAAATATTGTACAATAACAGTCGTGAAATCGTAACACACCGTAACATACGTGACTGATAGTAACATACGTGATTTTGTTAAGCCTAGTGTACATTACAACTAATAATGCAGGAGATTTTTTTTACATTTCTGTTTTATATTGTTAATTAAATTATTTGATTAAATTACTTTAAAACTCAATAAAACAAATTTAAATATTAAAGAAAAAGTTTTATTTCTCAAATTTTGTATTTCTATAATACTTACAAATGCAAGAATCATTCACAACTTATGATATTAATTACGAATACGAATTATTATAGTAAAAAAGTTACTAACTTCCGAAACATGATAGTTTTTGAAGTGGGTTCTCTTTATGTAAAAAAGTAAATTTTTAACTTTAGATTCTCTAGTGAGTACTACTAGGGAATGCAATCCGGATTACCCGAAATCCGATAAATCCGGATTTTGCTCGAATTTAAATAGGCTTTTAAATCCGGATTTAAAGAATGGAATCCGGATTTTTCGAACATATTAGGTTCTAATGTTTCTTGCGTTAGACGATAGATGGCACTGTAAGTGCATCCCGTTCCCGCGCAAGCAGTCGAATTTGGCGCGAATCGCGACACGTCGCGAAGCGGGCCTAGAAATAATACGTTTGAATTTAGATCTTATCACATTGCATTACTGTTGACTTTTGTTTACAACAATTTATCACCATTGGAAGCGTCGACTGGAACGTATTTCAGCTTACGCAGCTTCGAGTATTCGAGTGAAGACAGGTTAAGTAATGGAGTAGCTTCCATTTATAATGTTTTATTTTAGCTATGATTAATAAGTATTTTTTTTAACTTTTGTAGAATCTTGTTTATTGAAGTTATACTTCTTCTTCTTTAACTTAAGAGTTGGACTCTTGTCGATAACTCTTGAAGTAATTGCCATCTTTTTCTATTCTCCGTAATTAAGGATCTCGAGGGACGATAAAATAAATTAAATATTTCATTGAATTCAATTGAATATTCTATTGTAAAACTGTGGACTTGGAAAGCCGAAATAATCTTCAAGTGTCTGAGTCTGAGGCTAATACAGTCGAATCGTCGACAACAACATCGAGACAACGCGAATTGACTGAATCTCAGCATCTTAGTTATCGAGACAAATTGGATCTGGAATTAACAAAAATAAAAATGATTGGAGTTGGGGAAGAAAATGTGCCCAGACGGCAGCCAGAAACTGACATACTCAGCTTAGTGCGGGTAGAAATGGCATTATTTGAGGAAAGTGGTTTGCGAGGCCGATACTTGGAGGCCGCCTACAAACATCTTTTATGCATCCCACCAACAAGCGTTGAATCAGAGCGAGCTTTTTCCGCAGCAGGAATCATGTGTAACCGAATTCGCAGCCGGTTAAATGACACTACATTAGACGCATTGTCATTTTTGAGGTCTCATTTTATGTCTCAAAAACAAAAGTAATTTTAGATTATATTTTAGTAATAATCTGTTTGCTCGTTGTGTTCATGAAAATTTGAATTTTGTTATTACTGATTTTGATAAAAATAAGAACTCTGATGGAAAGACTGTCATCATTACTAATAAAGAATGAAAAAGCAAAATAGGATTTTGCTTACTGATTTAGAAAATTGAAGCTGTTTCGTTTTAATATGTTTGTATGTGATGAAAACTCTGTTTGCAATTTATGTTGTTTCTTTTATCTAAGAAAATATTAAATGTTTTGTTATAATGTTTATGTCTGATGGATGTGACAAGGAGTCTGCTTTATGTTTTTTCTTTACCAAAGTGTAAAAGTTTTTATTTTATTAGAATTTTAGAGTTTGTCTAGTTAATTTCTAGGTATTGAAAAATATAAATACATTTGATTTAACTAAGATTCATGTTTTTTTATTGATTTTACATAATAATAAACGTTTCAAACGGAAAAGTCAAATTTTTCATTCAAAATCCGCTAAATCCGGATTCTCCGGATTATTGTATAAATCCGTTTTTCAAAATCCGGATTTTGTAAAGTAAACGGATTTGCATTCCCTAAGTACTACCCCTAAGAGCCGCTCACGGATGTTACGTAACACAATAGTAACACATGGTATCATTCGTGAATAAAAATATGGTTGGACATAACCTAAAAAGCCTTTATTCGCCAAAGTATTGTAGTAATAAGACGCCGCATAGTTTGATTTGTTACTAGAACACTAAAGCTACACACATAATTTAAATAATATAGTAAATTTGTATTCTTACCTTGCATAATTCTCACTCAAAATTATTAAAATGTTGCGAAGCAAAAATGCCGACTACCTTTCGATTAACTTTGACAGTAACAAAATGGCGATTTTTTTTCTAAAGGGTGGCCAACATGTAAATCGGTGTTGCCCCTACTTAAAAATATTTTTGTGGCTTGGATATCTAGTTATTTAGGGTGTTATTTTATGGTAACCGTGCGTGAAGTATCATTCGTGAAAAAAAGTGAGACATAGTTTTAAGTGAGTTTTATATTAATTTCTTTTATGTTATTTTTATTAGAACTTGTTAAAACTATCCACAAGTTTACAGAATAATTTAGAAATACCAAAATTTTACAGGTATCAATAGATTTTTGCATAATTTTGTGACTTCAAAGTGTGAGATGACTAAGTGGGACACATGATTTTAGTATGGAAAGGAAAATAAGCATTTCAAAAAAAAAAATATTGAGCTTGTTAAAGGCACTCAAAATTAATTTAAATTATTAATATAATGATAAATATAACATAGTGAAGCTGAAACTATTTAAAAAATACCATAATTACTATATAAAAAAATCTGGTGCTATATAAAATGACAAGGACATTTTTTTTTTCTTGAATGTACAATTTTTGGCGGCCATACTCAAATAGGCACACGTGTAAGCTCGTTAAAAACCGACAGTTTAAACTACCGAGATTTAAGAAGTACATTAATAAGATAATTTATTGTAATGTGATCGTCATTGTAGACTTTAAAAACAAAGTTATTATTTATAATCTCCTACGCAATAACAAAGTGGACAGGTGACTGTGTAAGTACACAATATAAATCATAAAATTACATACGAATATATCTCCTGACGCAATAGAAGATTTGATAAATTTTTGTGATTAAAAACATCTTATTGTGTACGTATGATAATCATCAGTTTCTTACATGATGAATTTCTTAAAAAAAATAAACAATAGCAAACACTAATGACATCTATTTTATATATTGGAACTAACTGTTTTATTCCAGCGCCATCTAGCGCCATCTCATATAACCAAAACCACCACCTTATTATAAAAATTCTATAGGTTACCGCAAAGTTTGTATAGATGGCGCGCAAATAAACTTCTATACGAACTTGAGTGTCATTACTAATTTAACAAGAATTTAACTAATTAATAATTATTCCGTGCTGGTTCCATTTATTATAATTTACTTCTATTGACACTCCTCGTTTCCTTTATGAATTTAAGGCATATATTTTGATATTATTAATTTATTAGATTATTTAACTTACCTACGCCGTATTAGGTGCATCTTTAGCACACGTTATTTTTTTTTTGTTATTATCAAAATGTAATATTATGCTGTTTGTAAAAATCGAATTATTTATTGCCAATGAAAGTCCGTGGCCATTAAGAGTCCTAATACAAAATTGCGCTGGACGAAAGCTAGTATTTTTACGTTTGAACGCGATCATCGTGTAGTCGAGTAGCAAAGGCTGAAAGCGCTCAAAGTGGAAACATTATAGGACCTTATTATCTCGTTATCGTCTACTCCACCAATTCTAATCTAGTATCGTGGGCTTCCCGACTACTACGCGCGGGAAAAACGTACTTTAGTAATTTTGTGTCTGACGGAGCAGCGCAACACGTCCTACTCCCTAAAGCGCGGAGCGCGGTCTGCCGTAACAGCGTTTGCGCTCCCGTATATAATCGAAAATTCTAGAGAACTTTAAAATATTCCATTACTTTCATAAATCATATAATATGTATTTTTTTGATTGCAAATTTTTAAGCATAAATCTATCATTTAATGTGTATTTTTTATTTATTTTTTACTCTGTTGTATGTTTTAGAAATTCGACGCCAAATACACATAAAATTTCATCAAAGTAAGGCTATTTTAACTTAGATTTTCTTTGAATTTTTGAATAAAAGTACTTAAATTGCCTCGAACATATTTTAGGATGCCTCAGTGTCTTTACTGTTGTGTATTTTATAAGAAAACTTCTTCTTTTAAATTCCGTGTAAACTACAAAGACACGAACGTCCCGCATGGAAAAAATTGAAACACGCCTCAGGTTATTGGCTATTAAACAAACTGGACAATGAATATCAATAAATTGTCTCGAACATATTTTAGATATTGAATGAATCTTTAATTTAAGATAATAAAACACATTGTTACTAATTTAGTTTTGTTAAACGAGCGCCTAAAGAATTACAGAAACAAGTCAAAATCACTCTAAAATCGATATGGACTCTTAAAACAAGTTATAAAAATTTCCTGTAGGTAAATATTTGAACCGTACTTTCTATTGCTTTATTTTTTGACTTTCTTTTCTTAAAATAGTTTTATTACCATTTAATTAAGTACAGTGTACAAGAGTAATGGCATATTTGACATGGACCTTTCAGATCAATGTCAGGCTAGGCGGAAGCCATCGATTTGGCAAAGGTAAGGTGTTAGGAATAAAATAAAAATGTACCATATTATTTATTTACCTAAGAGTGAAAATGCAAAAACAATTTCTAAATACAGAGGCCGAAGTACTGGCACCGATCTGATACGCGGTATTTTCGTAATGTAAACAATCCATTGCTGAGTTATATCAAGTTTTCAGTATCCTGAAAATTACTGGTAGTACGTAAAGCGGACATGTTATTGCTTGCTTGGGCTAGGACTTCAAATTGCGATTACAAAAGAAGAGGCTCATTCTAAATAAAAAAAAAAACAGATATTCTATCATTTCTATCATTCTAGCAAGAAAAGTTAATTTAGGTACCTACCTGAATCTGTATACTTTCTGGACTAACAATGACCTTTCCGCCTATCGTATTTGTGTTGGTAGAACTAGAAGTCCTTACCAGCTGGATAAAAATTATTATCACTGATATTATAGCAAGGATGGGGGTAGCTATTACAATTCTACACGTAACTTTCAATGAAGATATGCAAGAACAACAGTGCAAGTGTGAAGTGTCCTAGCGGCTAGCGATTCTGAATGCAGATAAAGGAAAGTGATGATAATACAGATTACAGATTATAGTAGATAAGTAATATAGATGATATTTGATGAATAACAGTAGAAGTGCATTATGATTTATGACCCCACTAGCCGCACAACTACGTGAAATTACACTAATAAATCGCCGATTGGTTAGCCTCTTATTTGTATATTGGTTCAACAATTAGTAGCATCAATTAATTAAACGAACCCTTGATTGCATTATCAATTAGTCCAACCACCAATGTATATGTTCACTGATATAATCCCATCGTCAGATTTAGATACGAGTCGACTATTTCGGGAACGGAGCGAGTGGCCGCGATTCTGCGCGCGCGCCGGACGTGTGAAATGCTGTAGTGTACGCTAAGTGTGTGTGTTATGTGGACATTATGACGAAGGCTTTGAGAATGGACCACTTTAGGCGGCAGCGGTACGGCCTCCGTCGACGAAGGGTAGGTGCAAGTTATGTAAAAATGACGAAAGTTTCGCACAGGTTTTTTATGAAAAATCTTTATTGACATTATAAATAAAGGTACAATTATAAGATGAATGCACAGGTTTTTGAACTACTAAAACACTGTTTCAGGAGCAAATGGTTTATTCAAATTACCTGTTCTTAGCATTGTATGAATACCTATGACCTATGTAAAAAGCCAAAAAGTCAAAAGTCAGTGTATTTGCTTCTTTTAAAAGTGAGTAGGTAGGAATTGATAGTCCGTCTTTCAGTTAGTCACGGATTTAAAAGCAGATACAAGTGGTTTCATGGTTTTTATGGCGGTAGTTTACGGTTGTTGTGTGTATGTTTGTTTTAGTAATCGAAACACTTCCGTCTCAAACAGGTGCATTCGATTACCTAATAGTTGCCTATAATAGTTCTGTCTAGACTCCAAGAGATAACATGATCTGATGAGTCTGTTCAAAACGTTATCGATCTTCTAAAAAAAGGATTCCTTATAAAAGTGAAAGTGAAGTCCCATGTCCCCTAGTGGGGTAAGGGGCAGATGTATTGTACATCTGTTTCACTGATCGATTTTCTTTAGGGACAAGCAGGTGATCAGCCTTCTGTGTCCTACCAGACCGAGACATTTTTTTTTTCTTCGTCTCCACCGGGAATCGAACCCAGGACCCCTTGGTGTTACGCTCACGCGTCAACCACTGTGCCGAGGAGGCGGTCATTGTAAAAGTACTTAAGAGGGCGCATAAAGCCAGAGAATTTCTATAGTTTAATGGGCGGGGCCATAGCGCGCCATGCCGCGCGCAATCATTCTTCCATCATACACCCGGCTCATCGTACACGTAAAGTTCATCGGACGCTAAATTAAACACAATATTCTTCGCTCGTTCAACGCGTATTTTCGGTAGTATATTAATGAAATAATTATATAAAACAGTGAAGTTGAAATATTATGTAATATGATAATTCATTATTATTTTTTATTTATAATTATTGATGATAATCTATACATATAATAAAACAGTAAAAAAAGTGTATACGTATGTAATATATTCAAAAAAACAATACCTATTAGGGAAACAGTATAGAGCACGAATCCGTAAAAAAATCTGTCTGTTTGTTTATGTATGTTTGTTTGTATGATTTGAATGAATGTTATATTGTTGTGTAGATATTATATACTAGCTTTCCGCCCGCGGCATCGCCCGCGCAGTCAAAGAAAAACCCGCATAGTTTCCGTTCCCGTGGGATTTCCGGGATAAAACCTATCCTATGTCCTTTCTCGGGTATCAAAATATCTCTATACCAAATTTCATGCAAATTGGTTCAGTAGGCGTGATTGAGTAACAGACAGACAGACAGAGTTACTTTCACATTTATAATATTAGTACAACATTAGTATAATATTAGTACAAGGTAAATTAGCTTGGAGAAATTTTTGCATATTATGTAGTGGTGTGTATATTACGCAGATCTTAGAGCGCGTTTCCACTATATCGTTCAGGCCTATACAAAAATGTTTCGATATCCTAACATTACTATTTAATTTTATACTTATTCCTAGCAACACTCTGATTTTTGTTTTCAATAAAAACAAGTTTTTATTTGAAAGAAAATGGTTTTGACTTTATAAAAAAAAAATATAATTATCATTCAATTTCACCTTTTTGTCCTTGAGCAAACGACAAGACGACTACCGTGAAACAATAAAATATCGTGTCCATAATAATTTGTTTCGTTATTAATATTTGACCATAATAATTACGAAACAAAACAAATAAATAAATCGTCACTTGATAGTTGAAAGTGGAAACACGCACAAAACCAGAATAAACCAGTTTACGCTGTCCGCAGGTGCCACGTGCAGTCTTTCGTCAGTCGCTTGAAGGTCGCTTGGTACCGTAAGGCTAAGCGCGCACCACGATTTTATGCAGCGTGATTATTTTATCGCAGAAATACAACGTATGAGTTAATATGACAATGCGCGCACATGCGATTAAATAATCGCAGCGATTTTAAAATTGTGATTTGTCACATTTTGCTTTTCTTTTTTTTTTCTTATCCTCCGAAGTAGTAAATAAAGACAAGCAACTTGTACGAAATCAATGATGAAAGTGATTAATGATCACTATTAAATTATCGCTGTGCGCGCACCGTACTCTCTGCGATTTTCTACAGCGCGATTTTGAAATCGTGTCGCAAAAATTAAAATCGTGGTGCGCGCTTAGCCTTAGAACATAAAGCACACATTTCATTCAAAAGTTATAATTATTACGTAATTGTTAAATTTTGTATTTGTTGATTGTTGTTATTATTTGTTATTATTGTTATAATATTTGTTGAAGTGTTTAATTTGTGTGTAAGTGTTGTAACTTTATATTGTTAATTGTTAATGTAAAAGTTATACGTATGTTAAATGTGCAAATATTAAAATAAAGTCTCATCTTTTTCAGAGGAGAAACACATATAGCTTGATTTCCGCCCGCGGCTTCGCCCGCGTTTGCAAAGGAAAACCCGCATAGTTCCCGTTCCCGTGGGATTTTCGGGATAAAAACTATCCTATGTGTTAATCCAAGTTACCCTCTATATGTGTGCTAAATTTCATTGTAATCGGTTCAGTAGTTTTTACGTGAAAGAGTAACAAACATCCATACATCCATACAAACTTTCGCCTTTATAATATTATCAGATCAGATATTAGAATATTAGAATATTAGATATTAGATATTAGATTTAAAATCCCATATATTATATATTATAATAAAAACTAAAAATAAAATGTTGTTTTTTTTATTTGCTGACCATACACTACTACAAACGCAAAAATTTCTCCAAGCTAATTTACCAGCTAATTTTTTTTGTAAGCTAAGCTAATTTAGTAGGTATGGATAGTGTGACTGTGTGAGACCCATTTGTAAAAAGTCGTCAAATAACGATTTTCGTGGGACTTACCTCCACCATACGGACAACTCAAAGTAATATCTAGGCATGTTTTTTAGTATATACCTATATAATATATTCACAATCTGTATTACATAATAATATTACATATTATAGATTATCTATAAGTACATAAATATAGCTTTTCGAATTTTTGTATGTTTGTATGTATGTCTTAGCATTAGCTAATAATATTATAATTCATAAAAAATATACTATAAATCTTTCTTGATTTTATAGATGTAAAACTATGAATGAAATATTTATATCCATATATGTATACCTAAGATCGTAGCGTCAATACCTACTCAGCCCGCGGAAACATATTATCATATTTATCTACAAATAGGTAGGTAGATTAATTACTACCTATTTGTAGATTCCTATGGTTGTTCCAGTAAAAAACGTAAACAGGTTGTGAATAGTATATACCTATATAATATATAATATATTCAAAATCTGTATTACATAATAATATTACATAATATCTATAAGTACATAAATAATAAATATAGCTTTTCGAATTTTTGTATGTTTGTATGTAGGTATGTCTTAGCTTTAGCTAATAATATTATAATTCATAAAATATATACTATAAATCTTTCTTGATTTTATTGATGTAAAACTATGAATGAAATATTTATATCCATATAACTAGGTACCTATGTAAACCTAAGATCGTCGCGTCAAGCCCGCGGAAACGAATTTACGAAAATAATAGATATCTAAACTCACCTGCATAAAGTTTCTGAAATGAATCAAGTCGTATTTTTTATTAATACATATTAATAAATAATAATAATTATTATTTATTATAAATAATAATTATTTATTATTTATTATAAATAATAATTATTTATTATATATAATAATTATTTATTAATATGATTACAATACTAAGTATATTAACTTATCTTCGAAAATTAGTTAGATATCATTTAAATATGAATCTCTTTTAGTTCTCGTTTCTGAAGTTTCAATGTTCTTTTGTTGTTTACCATTTTCAAAAAAACAATATTAAAACAATATTATTAAAAAATCGGCGCGCGGCACAGCAATTTGAGCACGGTCTACTCGTCTCAACGGAGCGATAGCGTCTGATGTATGAAATAGAATTATGTTTGAAGCTCCTAGAACGTGCGATGCAAGATGATTTCTTGCGTAATTAAAAATATAGTAAGCGCCAAAAGTGTTTTATCGTGATTAAACCAAAACTAAAAGTAATTACAAAAAAGTGGTCCTACAAAGTTCTCACAAATGTTTCAATATAATTGTTTATGAAAAAAATAACATAATAGGCATTACCATGTCAAGTAAAAAACGTAAAAGTGTGAAATTTAGAGGTAACTTCGTGAATTTTTTCTATCGAGTCAATTTCAATATTTTATGTTTTTGATCTGACAATATAATCCAAAATATCATCAAGTTTTACATATATTTTATTTTTTATATTTGGTCTTGAATATTACACGTATCAACTACAAGTTGATTGGTGATTTGACTTTATTCGCGTTCTTAACTCTTAATATATGACCAGCATGGCGGCCAACTGGGCACTGAGAAAGAAAGTATTGATGTATCTTGTAAGTCCTCTTACTTGGGGAAATATTTAAACGCTCTGTACCTACTTTGCATAATATATATATTTGGTCTGACCTTTCATTGTAATCTAATGGTTGTTTAATGTTTTAGAAAGATCTGTAATGCCACTTAACTACTCGAATTATCTAAAACGATTCTCGATCAGAGGTTTCTTCTTATAGGCTCTTGTTCTTTTTCTATCTAAGTATTTTATGTGGATTTAACCTTCCATATATTTTTTGTGAAAGAGGAAGCAACAGAACAGATGCGAAGCCTGATGGTACCTAAGCCACAGCCTAAGCGATCAGCGTCGCTCCTATTAAGATATATAATTTCAAAGTACCTACCTACCTACAAAAGTATGATTTGTTTACCATAACAAATTGATTTGGTGGTAAATGTTAAAAATATGTAATGACGATTCAAAAGTGCTTCTAGATGAAGTCTAATTGAATAAATAAATGTATGAGTTTGATTCTTTTTACCTTACCAAGCAAATGAAGCTCGGAATTTTCATTCCTACATCTGGAATTTAATAATCGACCAAAATTTTGGATGCTTGTATTTGACTGTTATGAGTCGCGACTCGCGAGCCACTGATGAAGCCGAGTTTGTGAATATTTTTTTATTTTGTGAAATCAATTTTAAAAATGCAATTATTCCCTGTAAAATACAATTAATTTAAGTGAGTGTTAAATTTATACTAAATTATTTACTTTTCTTCCGACATTTCTATATCTAATACACATTTAGAATGTATCATAGATTATTTACTTACTGCCCTATGTTCACCATCCCAATTACCTACGCAATGTTAAATACAAAATTCGGGAGAATCGTGACTGTTGCTATATCTACAAGGAGAACAATATGGACTTGATGAGAATAATATCATCTTAGGTATCTACTGATATAACGTCTAAGTATTCCATAAATGATAAAAAAAATCCAAACCTTTGATGTTAAGTGCAACCTAGTGCAACACTTATTTTTCAAATAACGTTTATTCATGTCTAGCCAATGTTTTATTTAAATATGCAATAGATGGCAAGATGGCGAAATTTCTTGAATTTTCTCCCGATTTCGAAGTTTTTCATCCATTGAATGACGTTGGATGCAAGCCAGTTGTAATGCAACATTACAATATCAATATCAAGGTTTATTTTGCACATGGCGTACGATATTATACGTATTTCTGGTAATTCGAAATGAATGAAAATGGATCAATCAATATGGTGAATATAGTAGTAGGGAATAATAATAGTAGTAGGTACGAACAGAAACCAAATTTCGAATTATAAAATTGACTTTATAGCTATCAATTATTATAAAAATAACCCAGATATCCCAGCCAATATTTCTTAGGGAACGTTTAGCCTTTAGGACAAACATGGAATTACTAATGATGCGTCACCTAATGGTGAATAGAAACGTCACCTGCAATTATGAGTTGCATCGTCTATTTGACTCTTATTTCTTGATGCCAGTTTAATGTGGGGTGACTTAATATAAGAAAAATGAACGATTTTATTTAACTAACTGTTTTCCGAAATATTGGATCAAAAGTGAATACATTTACAAAGGAGAAAACCAAGGAAAATCCATAAAATAACATAGATAAAAATTTCAATGTCTGTCGTAGCCTCGAAGCTTTACAAATAATTATTAACAATTATTTAATAGTGGCTACTTTCGTATACTTTAGAATAATTGAAAAATATATTAAAGGTACTTGTTAAGGTTTTTGTAGAGTTTAGCCTGATACACAAATCTGTTTATGTTTACAAATTTTCTTACAACTTATGGACATCTACGGTAGTCGGTATCTCTCATTTGTAGACCATATTCGTTTTCAGCTTACATACTTTTCATATTATCTTGAAATTTTTACAAATGTTCGCATGTTTTTTTTATGATTCACAATGAATATGGAGTATTTTGGTAAAAAGAAAGGTAAATGAAACCATTTGTTTGTTTTTATTTCTGCCTGCTTTCACGTGGTTTAAATCGGGCTACTAGCAGACATCTTATAAGTATGAGTCTTTTAAAAGCCCAGTTTCCAAACTGACTAATTTGAAAATTTTATCTACAATCTTCATTCTTCCATCTGTTTTAGTTCATCAAATAACGATCCTTCCAATTCTCATACCTATTAATATTACAATAATACATTTTTAATATCCCAGGAATTTTCCTCTATTATCATCATATAAAATTTCGGTTAGTATGCATGTCTGTCTTCAGTGACCACTACGCTTCCTCAGCCTTGTCTAGACGGGGCGCACACGTGACGCCAAGTGTGTAGTCACAATTAGGTCAACGTTCCATCGATCCGCGAACAGCGCATGCGTCAATAGCACAAACAATTTTACACCTTATTCTTTTAGTGGTAACATTCAAATTGTATTGTCGTAAACCACTGCATTTCTTGCGGCTGTTAAACGAATGTCGACTTTATAAGCTCTGGAAGTTCGGTTGTTTTGGGCATTATGCGATTTTAGACTTTATTATATTTGAATAATGTGTATTGTTACAATTTTTTGGTCAGCGTTCAAGTAAATTATAACTTTAATACTATCGACCCATTATTTTCTTTCAAGTACTTTATAGTTTATTGTTTTGTTACATTTTATTTGTTTATACGCATTGATTGCGTGCTTTTTAATTCAATGAAAGTCAATGTTTTTCTTCCATGTTTTTCTGAAATTAGTATGTACCTGAAAACAAGGAACAGGTACCTATTTGATTTCCAACTTTATGTACCAGTGTTTAAGGATGAATTTTCCTTGTATTACCATGTTATTGGATTTATGATCAACACCAGTAGGTATGTAAGCCATTTTAAGAGTCCATATCGATTTTAGAGTGATTTTGACTTGTTTCTGTAATTCTTTAGGCGCTCGTTTAACAAAACTAAATTAGTAACAATGTGTTTTATTATCTTAAATTAAAGATTCATTCAATATCTAAAATATGTTCGAGACAATTTATTGATATTCATTGTCCAGTTTGTTTAATAGCCAATAACCTGAGGCGTGTTTCAATTTTATCCATGCGGGACGTTCGTGTCTTTGTAGTTTACACGGAATTTAAAAGAAGAAGTTTTCATATAAAATATACAACAGTAAAGACACTGAGACATCCTAAAATATGTTCGAGGCAATTAAAGTACTTTTATTCAAAAATTCAAAGAAAATCTAAGTTAAAATAGCCTTACTTTGATGAAATTTTATGTGTATTTGGCGTCGAATTTCTAAAACATACGACAGAGTAAAAACAAAATAAAAAATACACATTTAATGATAGATTTATGCTTAAAAAGTTGCAATCAAAAAAATACATATTATATGATTTATAAAAGTAATGGAATATTTTAAAGTTCTCTAGAATTTTCGATTATATACGGGAGCGCAAACGCTGTTACGGCAGACCGCGCTCCGCGCTTTAGGGAGTAGGACGTGTTGCGCTGCTCCGTCAGACACAAAATTACTAAAGTACGTTTTTCCCGCGCGTAGTAGTCGGGAAGCCCACGATACTAGATTAGAATTGGTGGAGTAGACGATAACGAGATAATAAGGTCCTATAATGTTTCCACTTTGAGCGCTTTCAGCCTTTGCTACTCGACTACACGATGATCGCGTTCAAACGTAAAATACTAGCTTTCGTCCAGCGCAATTTTGTATTAGGACTCTTAATTGTTGTACACAAGCGATATAAATCTCATTATTGCAGTAGCGCTTGATTGTAATAATATTGCTGGTATAATAATAATAATAAAGCTCATTTATTCCGTGTTAAAAAAATCAAA
>CAJQZM010036510.1:0-17477 GCA_907164665.1 Colias nastes
ATACCTACTATACATGAGATGAGGAGTCACTAAGCCCAGAGTGGTGGACGGGGCGCGCGCTTAGGTAAGACAGGTGGAAATTTTTGGCGAACTTTGAAACCATTTGACCACGTCTGCCATTTTGATATTTGAAAATAGATTATTATTACTATCGGAAAATAACAATGGCAGACCATTATCACGCGGATAACATTCTGGCAGACACTTATGAAAGTGCTGAAAAAAATACAATTTTGAAAGTATTTGACCAGATCTGCCATTCATATATTTTATTTATTAGGGTCTTAAAAACTTATTTTCGAAACGGCAGACATTTTCATTGCGTACAGACTTCAGCAGACAACAAAACTTTACAGACTTCAGCAGTCAACAAGACTTAGCTTCTACATGGTCAGATGTATATATGTATTACGTTCCCTGACCTTACATCAATGATTTACTTTATTAATGTTTTTATGGTCATTTACATTTAATTTTGAAAACTATGGAATAAAATTTATAAATTTGATGATACAAAACTAAATATACATTTGTAAAGAATCTCAAATATAAAGTTGTGTTGCAAATAACAAATCATCATTTAAATATTTAGTTTATTTCTTTATTTAAGAAACAATTAACAATTACAAAACAACATAAAAAACACGCATGCATTTATTGAAATGTTCATTCATCATCACTATCGTATGGCGTTGTGTGACTCGTCTTCATAATCCATTGAATCGGATTCTGTAAAAGTAAAACGTAAATTATATAATAAAAGAAATGAGTAAAGTCAAAAATAATTATTAAAGAGTTAATCATTATAAACTTACCTAGTAAGGCAATGCCTTTGATGTCGCACGATGCCGCCGCGCCGCCAGTGTAGGTACTTCTGCTGCTAGGGTTGCAACAAATGGGAAATAAAACAATTGTGATTATTACTATTATGATGTAATCATTTATTCATATGTACATTCAAAACAATTGCGATTATTAAATCTGATGTAATTATTTTTTCATAAATATATAATTATTATTAATTACATAATATATTGCACTGTGAAATATTTACGTATCACTTTATTTTTGATGTTCTTAATTGTCTTTTATAAAATTTAAGTGACGCATTCGCATTGGGATCAACAATCCGATAAGAAAAGAATGGAGACAACATATACATAGCTTTGATTTCAATTCTACAGATACAAAATATACAATCTATCTAAAATGATACAACGGATGTTTCCTGCGTTTTCTCGTCAAAATACCGAAACAACGTAATTATTGTATAGTAGTTGGGCGTGAAAGTAAAAAAACAAATGAAAAGTGTTTTCCATATGATTATTTATTAAATTTACGCGATTAAGAATAATTTCAACGATACAATTTAGTAACCGAGAATTCAGAGGATTAAAGAAAATACCTGCCTGATCATTTTATCAAACTCTAAAAGAATTATGGTTATTTCGCATCACTCGGTTTATTAGTTTGGTAATAATTATTAAAGGTACAACCCTAGCCATTGAGTCGAACGGTAGGCAACACAATATCGACTTTGTGCGGGTACATATGGTACATTTCTTCTTGCTGTGAAGCGTAATTATTATTATTAAGATTTTTTAGGCTATTTTGAATCAGCTGTTCTAATTTAATTCTAGAAATTTATTAAAACGTGATTTTTTTAAAAGTATATTATGAGTTTATAAATACCTCAACCAATAGTTATTGTGTCCTATCCTCATTTCTTTATATCTTGGTAGTTAACTAAAGTGTTAAATTTACATAACCTCAACAACAACATTTACACTGCCACTGCACTAAAACTAATATGGAATCCATCACACAGTCTATTGATCAGATGTTTGAAGTGTTTAACCACAGAATGGATGAGTTCCAAAAGGATCTCCAGACAATTTCAACAGCCCCAATGGGTAGCCCGTCTTCTAAATTAGCGTCTGACTTTACAGTCTTTCGCACATTTGTCTTGACATCACTACAGTGTCTACAGTCTGAGGTTATCCTCCTGAGTAACAAAACAAAAGTACCTACGACGGACGACCACGCTTCGAGTTGCCAAACACACAGCCAAACAACAATAATGAGTAATAAATTGTTTACAAAAAAAACAAGTTTTCCATTTTTCTGTATGAGTAGACAGAACTTCAAAACGCCACCTGCTACGGTTTATATTATGAACGATGGTTATAAAAATAAAAGTTATATTTGTTGGTGTAAACTATTTTATTGATCAATAATTTTGGAATTTAAAACTGTCAACATTGATTACAATAAAACGCAGTTTTATTTTATTACACTATTGTTTTTTTATCAAAACATGTATTTGAAGTACCATATAATATTATGCTGATCCAAGCATTTTCACTCAAAACTAATATCACTAATGATTTGTAAAAGTAAATTATTTCAATATACATTTCATAACCAACAAGTAAGAATAATTAATTATTATTCCTACCTACAACAACAAACCTAAAACACTATTTACTATGGGAAAATAACCAGGAAGGTGAAAAACATTATATTACCTATTATTTACGATTTCGACGCACTCGACTTTTAGTAAAATATAGTAGGTAAACATAATATTATGGTTTTGATTTTTGCTACTAGTATAAGAAAACTGCGTGTTCAAACTACTTGTTTGTCTGTCTGAAAATTCGGAAGTACTTTGGTAGTTTACCGATTTATAATAATATTGTATATATCGTTGTTTAAAAAATATTCAAACACAATAAAATATGATATACTGATTTATCACTGGTTTCAGTGATGAACTGATGAGTCAATGTTAGCCACTATACTTTCGTCATACGTGTGTATGATTGATGTGATTTGCAACGTGGTGATATTTCAGAAAAATCACGGGTCAAATTGTCCCACCGAAAATATAACTGCGTTATAAGAATAACTATACCTACGATAAATTATACATAATACAATATAGTCTCAAATGCATACTAGTGAAATATTTTATTTGAATCAATAAAATAAAAAAAAAATAATAATAATACAAAAATAAATTCACAACACAAGAAAATCCGCGCGCAAATCATAGCGCGTGACAATGAAATCAAGAACTTTCGAGCCGACGCGACGCGGACGACGAAGGAGCCTAACAAAAGTACCTACAATCATAGGCGGCTCGTGACAAAATTGTATGGCCGTGTTCACTTGAAATAAAACAACGAAAATAGGTACCTACAATAGCGTTAGCAGTACAAAAAAAATGAGCACCACATTATAAATGTCTATTTATACACTAAAAATTATAGAGTATTTCAAAACGAATTCAATTATTATTTAGCAATAATTAGAAAATCCCCGAATTTGCATTCGTGATCGTATTCATAGTGTTTGTCTACACTAATATTATAAAGAGGAAAACTTTGTTTGTTTGTTTGATTGTAATGAATAGGCTCATAAACTACTGGACATTTTACCAATGTTTGCAAGTTTGTGATTACTTTGATAGTTTACCGATTTATAATAATTGTATACTTATATCATTGTTTAAAAATATTCAAACACAATATGATATAGGTACTGATTTATCACTGGTTTCAGTGATGAACTGATGAGTCAATGTTAGCCACAATACTAATCACTTTCGTCATACATGTGTATGAACTATGATTGATGTGATTTGCAATGTGGTGAAATTTCATAAAAATCACGGGCCAATTTTTTGTTTTGAATCCCACCGAAAATACATATATTACTAATTGCGTTATTAGAATAATTAATTACTATACCCACGATCAATTATTACAATTTACAATATAGTCTCAAATGTATACTAGAGAAACATTGCAATTTGAATCAATTAAAATGCATAGCATACAAAAATAAATTCACAACACAAGAAATTCCGCGCGCAAATCATAGCGCGTGTCAATGAAATCAAGAATGTAATTTTATATCAAGCCGAACGCGGACGACGACGCCGAACTAAAGTACCTACAGTACCATTTACCTTCAGTGTACAATACAGTTTACAGACCTACGACGGACGAACAATAATGAGTAATAAATTGTTTACAAAAAAAAACATAGTTTCTAAGGTCATTAGTTTTATTTTATTGTTATTTTCTTTGAACGATTGGAAATGAAATTACTCAATTTTTACACAGAACTTTGATTTATTAGAATTATGCTCATTATGTATAAGATAACGAACGCGAATGCACGACATCTAGCGTCAATGTCTAAACATCGCCTTTCGTTTAGATATTGACGCGCTAGATCTGTAATAAGTATATAGTCTATGCGCTAGATGTCGTGCTTTATGTCGTGTTTCGCTTGGCAAAAGTCACGCACACTACTGTAGAAGTGTCAAATTTTTCCGGTATTTTACTGTTGTTTTTCTAAGTAAATATTGTAAATTATTGATTAAAAAGGTCGAACGCGCACACATTTCATTATAGAGAAGTGATAAAATGATTAGTTTTAAAGAAATAGTGTCTGTGTTAAGTGTTTAGAGGTAATCAAAAATGTATGGAGGGACGGTCGGAACATCAACCTTAATATCACAGATTACGCCCTATCATTTTTTTAAATAGGAAGTATTAGACTTCCTCATAATATACATATAAGTATTTTCGTTCTGAATTAACAATAGCACGAAATTTTATTGTGTGTAGAATAAAAAGATTTTGAATGAATTGTAAATAATTTCTGAAACATGAATGCTCTTCATGATCTTCATTATTTGATTTAGTAACTCAATTTAGGATGGTGTAATAAGTGCTTATGGGAAAACAATCAGCTGTCGGGACTCGAACGCAATTAAACGTCAAGGCAGAAACGTCAAAGCAGAAACGTCAAACCATACGTCACGTCTGATCTTCCTCGGTCCTCCCAATCCCCACTGTTTTACAATTATTAGGTACCTACCAATTATTTATCTCGATTCTTGATTCTTGTCTAGTCCCTTGCTTCTCATCATTTTACGAATAAAAATATAATACCTACAAAATATTTATATATTCGCTGAAATACGTGTTTTTGATTGAAGCTATTTTGTGTGATAATTTTTGTGATACTAGAGTAAATTAAAGCCGTGACAAAGATTTATGTTCCTTCCGTTTGTGACTAATCGTGTCCTCAGAAGCCTAATGTAGAATTATGACATACCAAAGGTTATTTTTGATATAGATACTTGTGCTCGAATTTTATATTTGTGATGTCCGACGGCGACCCGTCCCTTGAAGAAGACATCCCGAAACCTTTATTGGAGCGGCCGGAAGAAAATGTGTTCACACCAAAGATAGCGACGCCGATATTCGCTGGCACCGTTAAGCTTCATCACAAGCTTTCGGACTCCGCTGAAACGGAGTCGTTCTTATCAGATGCTCAACGGAATGACCTCGCCTTCCAACAGCTGTTCCAAGATGGAGATGAGGACCTTCTCGAAGTAAGTTGAGTCTTCTTATAAGTAAAATATGTATATGAATGTATGCAGGTTGCAGAAGTTAATGAGGGTGCATTTATTGCATTTAAAATATTTGAATATGTATTGAGGCATTGCTTTATCAAATCATGGTTTATATATTATGATATTGTAATGTGCTTTACCAGGCTTGTATATCTGCTATGCTTACGGATAGTGGTTTGGAAGTAGATCATGATAATATCATGCTTTCTTCATTTAGTCTTATTATAGGAAAAAGTTTGAATAGACAAATAATATAACATATAAACCACAGGCTATATGACCAGGCCCATAGACGTCATTTATATATTGTTTAATAGCAATATGTAAATTAGAAGAAGTAAGTAAAATTAATATATATGGGAAATATTTACATTAATAATCAAGTGTGTGTGATTATAAGTTATAACATAATAAAGATTGTTTTTTACCAATAAAAATAAATTCCCATTCTATTGAAATATGAATATGCACTATATGAATGTGATTTAAAGGAGTTGTTTTCCTCATATTGTTGATTAATAATATCTATTGACGGAAATGGTTTGAAGAACAAACAAATAAAACAATTGAATACTCATACTCATTACCTCATCATTCAATAATTAACAGGGATTTACTTGTTTGCCAAGCATTACTCAGCTAGTGTAATTATGGCTTAATCTCTCTTATGAGTACTTTCATTTAAAATCTGTTTGTGATTTAGAATCATCCTTGAATATGTTATGCAGGGTGTTTGGTAGAGGGTCCGACAAACCAAGTAGGCATGTTCGGAGACCCATTTGGCGAAAACAAGTTGGCCGAAAAAAATCCCTGACCCTCTATTTTTATTAATGAATTTTTTTTTGTTAATTTTTCGTATTTAAAATTTTGCCTATTTACCTCCATAACTTTTTAAAAACAACCTCTGGCTTGGAAGACAGGGTCACTACCAACTAAGCCAACCAGTCAGTCATTAAAACTTTAATATCAAGCAGACATGTTTTATGGTTATTTATAGAATACTCTAGCGACATTAACAATTGAAACCCATTAAGTGATTAGCATAAAGTCCCAATCAAATAATTAGGAGTCTAAATTTGTTACATAGAGGCTCAATTTAAATAATAAAAACATTATAATATGTTAAGTGGCACAATACTCAAAGTGTACCTGAAAAATTGTCAGCCCTAGGTTACCAAAAATAAATTTGAGTGTAATAACTGTGTCAAGTTTTTTTAAACTATCTTACCTACCTAAACTTTTTTACCTGCACTTTACGTTAGTTGGTAAACCTGGGATAATAAATCTTAATACTAGTTTTATCCCCTATTTCCTCTTCTTTCTATATAAATATATTAATGTGGTAATTTAGGCACAGAACAGCATACCTACCATGTAAAATAGGTATGACTCAATGTAAATTGTAAGTGCTAACATCTAATGCTTATATCAAGTAACAAGCCTTTGCTGAAGTCTATATTGATTTAAATTATATACACAATACTTGAGGATTAAGCAGAATTAAGTCTGGAAATTTATACTTCTTTACTTAATATTATAAAGGTGAAGAGATTGATAGTTTACTTGACTTTATTAATATCATTAACTTCCTGTCTCATTAAAAAAAAACCTTTCAATGTTATATAGACCATTTATTGAGGAAGGCTAGTGTCCAACCTAGACAAATAGGAGAAGAGCAATGCGGGTAAAACTGCAGTGCGCAGCTAGTATTTAATAGAATCTTTAGGGACTAATTTAAATTTCCTGCTTTTTACATTTATGAATTTCAAACACGGGAATAATAGGTGTGTTTTGTATGAAAAGTCAATATATTGAGTCATTACTGGAAATGGTAATCCCAAGGCATTTGACTAATGAAGATAAGTGGTGTATCGCGACAGTGGTGCGCGTGACGCGGTTCGTTTACCCGTGTTTTAGAAAATAATAAAATTTTGACACTCCCTTGTTTTTGAGAAAGAAGTAAAATAGGGTTAATTAAAAGCGATATTAAGCTTAGAAAATACGGGATAATTATTTTGAGAATTGGTTCTCGTTACTGTAATTTGGAATATGATCTAATAAAAGTATTGAAATCAATACGTATATTAAGTAATAGTTTTTTTTTTATAATTTTGTAGTGTCGAAGGTTTTTGTTGCCTACAAGTTCAACCAGTAGTAATTTAAAACGTGCATGGAATTTTGTAACAAAATTTTTGTCGAAGGCAACTAGTGAACGATTTTATCGTTAAGACGATACACAAAAAAAAATCCACTGCTTGGTGGGCGGAGTCTAATAGCTCGCTATCGCGAACGCGGGTGTGCGCGAAGTCATTCTTGCAAACTCGCCGCGCTGCCGCTGGCCGACTCGGGACAAACATGTATGGAGTCGTCATACAGCTATAATATTGTTATACATATATTTAATTGTTGATTTATTGGTTTTATTTTCTTGCTTATAAACAAATAATCTTCTTTTTAACAACTACTTAGTTAGACACTATTAATAATTATTATTATTTCGTAATGTTTACTTTATTACAAAATAATATAGGTTAATAATCTTTAAAATAACAAAAAATATTGTTACTCTGAAATAATGAAATGGTACTCAATAACGCGGACTACTGAATTGATTTAGATAGAATTTGATGCTGACGTAGATATTGCATTATGCCCAGAAATGAAAGGTACTATTTCTGAAAGAAGTTATAAACCCTAATTCTTCTCAGTCAAAGTCAAGAGTGGAAGATATCACTAATACAGTAAAACTGATGCGAAACTTTGGATGTTTATTTGTATATTTGTTTGTTAGTTGTTACTCAATCACGTCAAGACTACATTACCAATTTTGATGAAATATAGCTAATTGCCTGGATTTACACATAGGAGACTTTTTATCCGGACTGAACACATCTGTGGGATAAAACAGGATTCACGGTATAACCTAATTCCACGCGGGCAAAGCCGCGGTCGGAATGATATTTTTTTAAATAAAATAATTATTTAAAAAAAAACACAAAATATATTCACACAAGTATTTATTTTTTGCACTCTATTATAATTGTAATTATTCATTACAAATAATCAAAATAAAATAGCCAGAACAAAGTTAGGCCCTGGTAGGGTAGGTAGGCAGGTACAGCAATGTGAGACGAACACTGGCTTATTTATACCAATAATAATGTATTATAAACATTAAATTAAGTTTACTTTCTAACAACAAAAATACATAATTTTAGCTAATGTGAAAACGAATCAACCAATCATCCCACAACAATGAAATGTGCACACAAATATTCATCCAAATCGGTTCATGTGATTAGGAGGAGTGACTGCAGCGCCACCTTCCGGGCCCAATTGTGTTTCCAGATCACCCAGGAACTCAATTTAATATACACAAAATTTTTCGAAAAACTTTCACATTACTATGTAAATATGAATATAAACCTGTTTTAGTACTAAGCAATTTCCCGCACAGGTGTAGTAAGTATAAATGAAATAAATATCAACATCAAATTCTTTATACAACATACGTATCTACCACCTACTAAGAAATGTAATTCTTGAAATTTTTTCGTATTTTTTTTAAATATAATACTACTCCAATGAGCTCCTGTTCCATATTACGTCCACCATACTTCCACTAAGTTCACCATGATTTTTTATTTCTTTGCACTTTGTTGCTTTTTGCTAAAAATGGAATCATGCGATAAAACCAGTAGAGCGTTGATAACATAAATTTTTGACTGAATGAAGGTACTTACGAAGGAGTGGGTTCACATTGTGAACAATCAGTGGGTTTATTTTCCTTCTGGATTCCGGATTTCTGAAAAGATTATCTATGCTATAAATTAAAAAATCTTACACATTCGTTATGTACTTAAAACAGGGGTACATATCAAACATCGTCTATAATACAAATATCATCAAATTTAAAATAAAACCAACTTACTTCATTAATTTGTTCCAATTGTAAGCATTCTTTTTCCTCCAACCTTTATGTTTCTTCTTCTTATTTTCTTTATTGTCCCCATTTGTCTTATCGTGTTGTCACCCTTTGTTACGATTGCGCGACTCGAAGACAAGCGACACAAGTTCCCCGTGTGACGGCCGTAGCGGGAATGACTCGTGCAGCGATCGGGGTAGGAAGGTACAGGACGGCTCACGCTAGATTGGCTGGTCGCGCGCTAATTTCAAGTATTTCTTGTTTATTTCAAAACCATCGCATATTTCAAAATTCTAACTCGGTAGACGTATAGGTTGTATATTTTATAGTTAATATCCAAAAAGTCGTAACTTTACGTTTGTTATTTTGAAGATGCCAGAGATTTAAAAAAAATAACAATGAGAACTTTGTATTTTTTTTCTATCGAGAAAATATCATGGAATCATGTTTCTAAAACGGTACACGTATTGTGTTACTATTGAACTTTCTTGTCAAGAATTTTCATCACGACAACTTTAATAATATTAAAATTACGAAGGTTTAAAAAGGGCCGTAAATGTTAGAAAAATTAATTCATCACCTTAATTAGATATTAGAATAAAATAAAAAAAAGACGTGTGGCACTCGGGGACTGCCGCGGTAAAGCTATTGCATAGCATGCCTTCAAGCCACACCTCCGAGCCCGTCGGAGTGGGGAGCGTGAGGTTTTTTCGTTACGGAATTTCTCGATTCGGTCCCCGCGCTCAAGGCCCGCGATAGAAGCTATGCAATAGCTTAAAATTACTTACAGTTTGATAGTAACTTTTAACATATTCTATCGTGATAGTGTGAAAACTGAAAGTGTTAACTCTTCCTATAAGTAGTATATTATCATATTCCATAAATTTACGAAGTAAAATTTCAACTGTACACATATAAATTAGTATGAAAACTATCAAATCAGAAAAGTAGAAGTGAGATGAATCTCTTATCTTTAAGGATTATATAAAATATATTATATAAATGATAAAATTTAATGAAAACTTATCAAGTTTTGAACTATCGTCAGTAGACTTCGAGCGTTAATCAAATACAGATGATTCAGCTTCACAGTTGAGGTGGTGCCAAGGTCAGTGTTCTTTGGTCTTGTTTTTTTGCAACGTTCTGTGTTCAAGTTAAATGATCGCAAGGAGTGTTATAGACGGGCTGTGTTATGTGCTTTACGATGTTTGCGGGAGACGGATATTTAGGATGCGAAATCGACGCAGGTCTTTTTATAATGTATGGTATTTTATGCATTCGTTCGTTTTATTGTTAGATATGTTTCTGTTATCGTTTGTGTGTTTGATTATGTAAGGTTAAACTTAGAAGGTATGAGTCTGTTCATTTGCGTAATTTTTTACGGGGGAAATAAATTGGTGCTTGTTACTGCTTAATTAATTGTATATTATGTCAATGTGTAATGTTTTATATTTAAAAAATATTATGTACTATAAAAAATCCATCGTAATGTAAGTCGTAAATATAACAACAAAGATATGTTGTTACTATCAACCTAAGTCGATTGAATTTGTAAAAATTACTACATTTATCCATTTTATAGAGTTGTTTTTATCGCAACAGCTAATTGCATGTATTAAGACAAATCTGTTACTTTTTGTCAAGGTTAAAGATTAAAATTCATTGCCGCCTAATCACGCGCAAGGTGATTTTGTAAAATTGGCGTAGGTATGAGTATTGAGTATGACTGACAGGAATGTATTATTTGGGGCAGAAGGAGAAGCAGGCGGAAGAGAGGAATGCCGACTTGCACGCCATGTCGGTGTTGAGCACCTATCCGGACAACCTCTCGCAGGATATGAACACGGATCGGTGAGTTCCTGTTCTAAATTTTCGAATCGCTTCCCGCCAATTTTGTTGTTATCTGTGGGTCTTATGTCAAAATTTTGAATATGGAAATGATTTACCGCTTTAATTGTTATTATTTTTTATTGGAATAAAAGTTAGTGTTTATAATATGAGTATCAGAGTATGGAACGATCAACGTAGGTATCCACATTTTTTTTACGTTTACGTCAAACGTAACTATGAACCAGGAAAAATATTGTAAAATGATAAGCAACTTTGGTATTACGCAGTTCATTAAAGAAACGAATCTTCAATGGCGGCCAAAGCTGACACTGACGTATGGTAGGGTCAGCAAAAAAGAAAATAAAAATAACGTAAATGGATAATTATTTTATTAATTACTAGCTTCCGCCCGCGACTCCGTCCGCGCGGATGTCGGTCTTCGCGTGGATGGCTTATTTCTCCATTTTGAGTAACTCTGACAATGATATCTTATAAATATCTATCAGACCCAAATACGGCTAGGCCTATAATAATACGCAACGTGTGTTCGCGGTTCTACAGAACAACGTCTATGGATAAAACTGAAAAATTAAGATTAATTTTTTTTCTACGTATTTTTCCAGGATAAAAAGTATCCTATTTTACGCCCAGGATAATAAGGTATAATTATACCAAGTTTCATCGAAATCGAACCGTTAGTTTTCACGTGATGTCTTCACATACAGACAGACAGACAGACAGACAGACAGACAAAAAATTTTTTAATCACATATTTGGGTTTGGTATCGATCCAGTAACACCCCCTGCTATTTATTTTTTCAATATTTTCAATGTACAGAATTGACCCTTCTACAGATTTATTATATGTATAGATTTCAAATTGTTTGTTGTCAACAAACAATTTGTTATGTATTTGTGTATTTATATGAATTATCATATTTACGTATACAGAATGTAACAAAATCCCCATAATATTTGTAATGAGCCCATAAAACTGAACAACTTTTCCCAAAGAACATATTTTGTCAAATTCCAATAAAACATTATTTACTTTCGCAAATGCATAATTGTCATTGTAAATTTATGATAAAAACTATTATAGGGAAAATCAAATACATTTTAGTGATTTTATTTTTCCATTTTTTTTGCATGCCGTACGGCCGTGTGTAAGCGAGAGGGAATGATAAGCGCCGCCATTGAAGATTCGTTTCTTTATTGAACTGCCTTATAACAAGTTTATTAATTCGTTGTTGTCTGTAATAACTAATTAATTAAATGAAATAATGTACAAAATAATAATAAATATTGTTTATTCAGTTAATTTATTCATGGCGTGGGATTTATTTTAAGTAATTATGTACTGATTTTGGTTTTGTTTTTATTCTTTAATATGCATGATTTTTCTTATATCCTACCTAACAAATAAAAATAAAAATTTGTACATATTAACTATGATGTTTGTAACAAATTGTAAAAATCTGTAATTACCTACAATAGTTACTTTTATCTTATCGATGAAAAATTGCATAGATATGTTTTAGTCAGGCTGAATTAAAAATAATTGAATGCGACAATTAACATTATTTAGCATAAAAAAGGAATAAAGGAGCACTTTTGTTAAAAAAGACAAAAGGTTTCTATTAATTACCTATGTATATTGAAAAGAAATGTAATGAAATGGTATATTTAAATTTTAAATACCTCAATTTTTTTGTCTCAACTGTCAGTGCATTCACCTTCTATAATCTTATTGTGTGTATGACATCACTTAATTTACACACTGCGATTCATCGATATTTGAATTCATGATTGTGATTTTTGAGACGAGAAATGACTCAATGCAATTACAGTACCTATATATGAATAAATGTTAAAGTCCAACTGTTCCGGAAAATCAATCTACTCTTTTTTTGGAGCTTCGTCATTATTAAGTTAATTACGAGGTATTATATATTGTTGGTTATTACTTATTACTATACGTATATATTAGGTAGTTTTGTTATTCACAATGTAGTAGTCTGAAAGTCATTCTTTTTATACCATCGATCTTAATAATCTAGCCAACGAGATACAGGATTAGGAAAGATTGCTTATTAAGATATACATAAGGTCTCCTATAGGCAATAGTTCCATAAAAAATTACAGGGATGGAAGCGAAGCCTCGACTAAAACAGCGGAGGACTGCGGATGTGGCGTCCAGCCTACATCATTCGATTCGGCCAACAATAACGGCAAACCTGCCAACCACTGCTCGTGAGTAACGTTGGCCCACCATACACCACCAATTTTGCTTGTAGATCACTGCTAGTCTCTACGTAGTTGGATATATAATGCCAAGCTTTGGCCACTGGTTGGCGTTGTGATGAATGTAGATTGGAGTAATTGGTCGCTCTCGCTCATTACTTGGTGACATTGAGCTAATGAGCTGATAATATCAATGTTTATAGACATTATAGTGTTTGTAGAATATGGACGCATGTGAGTTAAGGGTGTGGGTGTAGATTGGTGTTTATCGTTATGTCCACTTTGTGTCTGTTAAAATCGTATCAAACGAGTTGTGATAATGATTCTATTTGCTAAACTATTGTCCACATTTGAGACATTTGACAAAAAAATATAACAATGATATTCTTTAAACATTCTCAGTTCTTTTTCTACAAATCTTGTAGTTATGGTACGTCCAAGTAGTGCCTATGAATTTTAACGACAGTCATTTGACTAACTAACTTCTAACTTGTTATACATAATTCATATAAATAATTTTTGTTGTTAAGTCGTTGCACGTTTCTTTGACTATATTGGGCAAAGCGTCATATTCTTTGGTAATTCACTAAATAATCGACTTATTTACGTTTTGAGGCACTATTAAAATCCTAAATAATATATGTCGATACCCTACTGAAAAGTTATACGAAAATTGCTACCTATATACCTAGTTTAAGAAAGAAAGGTCATATGATACTTTTGGATGTTTGTGAAAAAAAATCATACCTAGTCTTTTGTTTCGTTATATGTATTGTATGGGAGAAATGTGAAGTCGCTATTGTCTGGACGAAGCTAACCTTCATACAGCTTATTGCATGATTACTAACCTATGTATTGTTGTGCCTTGTGAATGTCTGCTTTTCAATTAAAATGCCTGTGCACATGCATGCATGGCGATGGTAGTATTAAAGTTCAAAATAATTTATAATTATTAATGTGTACTAATTATATAAAGAACATATCACATAAAAAAGTGACTTATCCCAAAGAAAAAGTTATTTTCTTTGAATGGAGGATTTAAGGATTCCTTTTAGGTCTATACTTATTTTAATGTCGATACAACAATAAAAGCTTTCTATTAATCTTCTAGAATAGTAATGGGGGGTATTCTTAACAACCCCTCTCTTACGTTCAACGATGGGGTGCGTACAGTGGACTTCGTGTTGGTCTGGGAGGCGCATAAAGACGATGCTACCACTCGAGAGGCGTTTGAACAGAGGAGGATATTCGAGCAGAACCTGGAGAATGAAGGTCTGCAACTGGAGAGAGAGGCCCCGGAGCATCTGCATGGGTTGAGCTTTATTAAGGTAAGTAGATTGGGACTAATGATTTCGAAGCAGTTCGTTTGGTACAGGATTGCAAGATCGGAACTGATTGAACAGACTGGGAAAACGAGAACTGCGGAATAATAAGTGAAGTGTACATTTTCGATGTGAATTAAATTTTAAGCTATTGCATAGCTTCTATCGCGGGCCTTGAGCGCGGGGACCGAATCGAGAAATTCCGTAACGAAAAACCTCACGCTCCCCACTCCGACGGGCTCGGAGGTGTGGCTTGAAGGCATGCTATGCAATAGCTTTACCGCGGCAGTCCCCGAGTGCCACACGTCTTTTTTTTATTTTGATTAGCAATTTGGAAAACTTTGGAAATAGTAATAACATGAAAGATGAATTAGAGTTCCAAGAGAAATTACTATGGTAACGAAATTTGCATATTTTATGTCATGTACCGTACCTACCTTTTATGAATATGTATCCGGAGACGAGCAATCGACATAGAATGACGTCACCAATTAAGATTGTTAAGGTCTAGTTCTATCAGGTTTCTTCTTGCTATTTCAATATTGCTGAGGATTTTATACATTTCCTGTTCTATTCTAAGTACATATTATCATATTTTAAATCGATGTACGTTTTGTTCCAGATCCATGCACCATTAGCTGTACTTAGAGACTATAGTGAAATATTGAAACTTAGGATGCCAATGAAGGTAAGACCTTATACTCTTTAAATAAAAAATAATTAACAAATATAATCAAATCTTCGATGTTCTCAAGAGATAGGAGTTCTTTTTAAGTAGTAATTGATTATGCTATTTTCTATGTAATAGCTGGATTGTTAAAATAGTTCTTCTAGGTTGAATGTGACGTGTTGTAATATGGTTCAAATAGACTGCTTTTAGCTTGCGCGTTTGGACTATAATCTTTCTCTGTGAGTAACGCACAGAACTTTTGGATGGATCATATTTGCACGTTTTCAAATTAATATGTTAAATAATATGTTCGTATGAGGTATAAACTTGACTTGGCTTGACATATCACCTTCTTTCTTAATGGGTACTTGACTGAGATCCTATACTCACTCACTTGAACGAAACCAAAATTCATTTTGCAATTCTATCTGCTCGTGTCTTAAGAAGATGTTTCTTGGTTATAAGATATGATGGGATATAAGTTAAAACCTTATTTAATGTAATAGAATAGTTTTATAAAACGGAAAAAAACCTAGACACAATCGGAAGGAATGGAAGAGGCTTATTAAGGCGTTGATCAAAATTCTTTACCAATGCCTATTCTGTTTCTATAAATGAAATACGCTAATCGGCACCTTAGGTTGCCCATTGTGCATTTATTAGTATCTCATTTGAGTATTAATTACACCTGCTAATAACAACTTTAAAACGTGTTTGAAATGAAGTACTTTTACGAATACGCATAATCTATTCCAGTAGTAGAAAGAGTCGTAGATACTCATTTATTTCAAAGTAAATTACAGTTGAATGTGAAATATTAGTTTTATTGAACACACTTTAATTTCCTAAATCCCTATAGTCAAGTACCCAAAGGTTATAGATAAATGTGTAGACGTGTGTTAATGGTCAGTACGTTCATTAGGACTGCAGTAAGATACGGAAAAGTGGGCGGACGAATGCGATACTGAGCGCTGCCATGTATATGTCTAAGGTATGCAGCTGTCGTGATCACGAGGCTTCGCTAACCGCGCTTGGAGTGCTGGATTAACTGTCAATCGCTTTATGGTGTGTCCACACAGAGCTCGATTTGGGTAGATGATCTACACGTGGAAGATTTGGGCATGTAAGCCAACTAGATGAAGAATAGTAGCGCGTGAATGTAGAAGTATTTTGTGTTGAGTCAATGGTATATTGGGAATTTTGGCTCTGTGTTGACGAACCATAAATCATGCGAGCTTATGAAATGTACTAAAACTGTTACTAAAGTCTATACTTAATATAACTAATATATTGATTATTGGTGTTGTGGGTTCAATCGATTGGCTTATCTTTGGTTACGCATTAGTCCTTAATGATAAGTTTTAATTAGGGTGCAGAATGAATAAATATCAAAGTTGTTCGAAATTTTGTACCATATTGTTTGTTTACAAAGTATTCACACTTATTTCATATATTTGGGATAGTTTTTGCACACTTCATAGATTTTTTTAAGTTCTCCAATGAACATGGTAATGGTATTTAGTTGTTCACAAGTCGAGAAACCTTATTGTAGCAGTATATATTGTTTCATATCTCACATCTGTAGCAAGTAATATAATTATCAATTTATAACCATATCATGTTTGTAGAATTTCTCTGTAGCAACTTTTGGTAGAATGAAATTGGTGGGGAAATTAAACGAGGTTGGGAAATATTAGGCGAAACTTGCATTAATAGCCTGTTTTAATAATATTGTGTATTGGGAATTAGAAGTATGGGTGACCAAAGTTTTTAATGTAGAAGATTATGGGGTTAATTTGCCTGTCTCATTGTATTAAAATTGGTGTTTTTATTCATGCATGCGTTATAAACAGGGGTAATTCAGTAGCAGTCATAAGCTTATTGATGGAATCGATTTCATTAGTATCGTATGCATGAAAATAGTCCCAATGTAGAATTAATATCAAAACATGTCAATGAAATTTACTGTTTCATAAAAATAGTAATACTTTGGTATATTTTTATATTTTAATAAAGAGTATATAAAATTTGCTTGCAGTATACCATAAT
>CAJQZM010036511.1:7827-34462 GCA_907164665.1 Colias nastes
AACAAACACACACATACACATCCTCACAAACTTTCGCATTTATAATAATACTAGCTTTCCGCCCGCGGCTTCGCCCGCTTTGTCTAAAACATAATAAATAGGGATGTAACGATACCGATACCGATACCGATATATCGGCCGATGATATATCGGTATCGCCGATTATAAAACAACCGATACCGATATCAAACAATTCAAAAAACCTCGCCCAATGAACGATGCGGGAGGCCGCCCGCGCGTGCGCACTTTGTTTTCTGAAAAAACTCTACCAATAGTAAACTTTTATTATGTACTGATTGTATATGTATATCTTAGATGTATATCTTAAAGTTTAACTGACTTTGCAAAATAATAATACTAAAATAAATGGTTTTCTTGTTTTTTGATTTGGCATTGTTATTTAAAAGAATACGATTTACAGTTGAGTCTCTGTTAAATGTTGGTAACTTTTATGCATAATTCACTATTTATTTTTCTACCAAGCCATCGATATCGGTATCGGTATCGGTATCGCCGATATTTTATTACAAATATCGGTATCGGTATCGTATCGGCAAAATCATGTATCGTTACATCACTAATAATAAAGTATATACTAAAACCTTCCTCTTGAATCACTCTATCTATTAAAAAAAAACCGCATCAAAATCCGTTGCGTAGTTTTAAAGATTGAAGCATACATAGGGACATAGGGACAGAGAAAGCGACTTTGTTTTATACTATGTAGTGATTAGTAGGACTTAACTACAAACAATCATTTTGTCTTCATGAAAAATGTTGTAAGTCCTTCCCCATGTCTCCACTTTGTAATATCTTTAGAAAGAAATAAATAAATAAAACGAATATTTGTTACTACTTCACGCAAAAGCAGTTCAACCATCAGAGTCAGTTTAAAATTGAGTACATAATAATTATACCTACTCTCTATTACCCAGTAGGTTTAGGTTGGTCTTTGTTCAAGAGTCTAAATTCCAACTCCTAAAGATAGAACAAAAGAAGCTCGATGGTTGTGATGACTGATAAACAAATGGCGGACTGGTTGGTTCAAAAAATATACCGGCCGAATTGATAACCTCCTCCTTTTTTTGAAGTCGGTTAAAAAATAAAGATAGGCATGATTCAATTAGTATCAGCTTTGTCGCAAGAAAACTGTCATGGAAAAAACCAGGCATATGAAAAAATGTAAACTTAAATTAAATAAGAAACTTCTTACAACGTTCTTCTTGATAAGTAAAGGATAGATCATAAATCACAATTTTCCTTGCGATTTTTTTAATTTCCGTCTCGTAATCGAACTTTATTTTTTATTAAAAAAAATCATTTTTCAATGTTTTTAAAATGAGAATTTGAATGCTACAAATCTAAAAATTAAATACCATTTTTTTCTAAATCTAAAAATTAAAGTCATTTTAAAATTCTAGGAAGAAGGCTCTGCGCGGGTGAAACTTACGCTAGACAAGGCATGTTTCTGGTGTTCGCTGTGTTCATGCAAGCGTTCCACGTGTCCACAGCTGATGGTAGACCCTTGAAGAAACCAGCCAAGAGGATCCAGGGCATCATCACCTCGATACCGGAGTTCTGGGTCCGTGTGACACCACGGATTTGATAATAGGAAGCCAGTAATGATGTATGTTGTTGAATAGTGGTTACGAAAATGATCCAATTCTTGTTTAGAAATTTTGTAATATAACGTAAATATTTAGGACTTAAAACGTTTTTTTTTTTCAAAATAAAAAATAGACGTAAAATTATAAAAAATACCTAATATTTATTAAGATGACGTTTTTGGAATTTTGCGACCATTTCTGCAAAAAGAATAAAAAAAGACGTGTGGCACTCGGGGACTGCCGCGGTAAAGCTATTGCATAGCATGCCTTCAAGCCACACCTCCGTGCCGTCGGAGTGGGGAGCGTGAGGTTTTTTCGTTACGGAATTTCTGGATTCGGTCCCCGCGCTCAAGGCCCGCGATAGAAGCTATGCAATAGCTTAAAAAATCTTAAAATCAAATCAATGATCCACTGACTACCGCCAAATCATCTTAGGAGCTACCTATAATATTATGTATAAGGCATAAATGTACAAAATTATAAATGCTCTCAATTTTACTTGAATTCATGTAAAAATAAAATATTTTGCTAGTTGGAAACACAATTACTAAATCTGTGAACAATAATATATATTGTCATAAAAAAATGCGAAATCTCAAGAAATCCTTACAAAATTGTATGCCAAGGCAACTTGCCAGCTTACAATAATATATTTATTAAAATGAAATAATAGATATGTATTTTTTATTGTTATCTAACATCACAGTGTGTGTAGGTATATAAGAGCTTAACTATGTATAATATACATTATATATAGTATATGTATCTAATTGGCAATTAAATACAATTATTTACGGAAGGTAGGTAATGTTTATGCAACTCCATTGTATCATCATCACTACATAGTATAAAACAAAGTCGCTTTCTCTGTCCCATGTCCCTATGTCCCTTTGTATGCTTAAATCTTTGAAACTACGCAACGGATTTTGATGCGGTTTTTTTAATAGATAGAGTGATTCAAGAGGAAGGTTTTAGTATATAATTTATTAGGTATTAGACAAAGCGGGCGAAGCCGCGGGCGGTTAGCTAGTATAATATAATATAATACATACCTTCGTACGTGATGCTTAATGCTATTATTTTAAATTAAGTTTATTTTCTTAAGAAATAAGAAGTCCTTAATGCTACGTGATGTACTTTAAAACCAGCTAAGAACATAGTATAAAGAGATGATACTATGCTAAGGATGTAATAAAACATTTTATATTCAACAAGAATATCAAAAAGGTTGTAAGGATCAAAGGTTATTGTTTTTGTTTTTTTTTATGTATTCAAAAGCAAATATGCTTATCAGCTGGTATACCTAATTCAAAAATATAATATTTATTTACGTGACTTTAATGTAAGGTTGTATCCCAGTCAATATATTGATAATATAAAATGACGAAAGAAACCGCGGGCTACAGCTAGTTTAGGTACCTAAAGATGAATGTCATGATATTAATATGACAACTATGACAATTACTTGTACCCATAGATTTCTATGCTTGTACCTATCATACTTAATTTGTATAAATTGCATGTTTATTATTATAATTATTGTAAGGTTATTTTACATATTAAATAAAAATCTATTCTTTTCTAAGCAGTTTTATTTAATTACATTATTTATATAGATAAATAAGGCCATAGGGCCTATCTAATAAACATAAACAAAATAGAATGGATATATTATATTTTTTAAATGTCATGAGAGAATTTTTTTTAAATCCTTTATTTTTTGATCGTAGATTTTTGTTTATTCATTGAAAAAAAAAGCTGAATTAATTTCGTCTCTTGTACTACTAGTTACTTGGGTTTGAGCGTATTTTTAATTTATCAAATATATCCTGTACCTCCTAATTACTATCTATTAGAATGGCTTAGACAATCTTGAAACCAGTGTCTAACAAAAAATAATGATATTTTAATCTTCAGTTGTTTTCATTCATACATATTTAATAGGAGTTTGAATAAATGTAAATTCGATTGCTCTGGCATGGCGGGATCAAGAGTGGCTTCAAGATGTCAGGCCACCCCGGCATGGCGAAAGACGAGAGTTCGATTTCCGCCTCGAGATCGAATTGTTTAAAATTTTTATTTTTAAAAAATTCAAAATTTTAACATTTTTAGATTCTTAATAAGTAATTGCCGATTGCTCGTTATATCCAGTTAATCCACTAATATCGTTCGCTAATTATTTTCACGCATTATCAGGTAATAGAAATCATAAAGATAAGGAAAACTCTATTACATAATTATGCGATATAAAAGATAATGTGATTAATGACGTCAAAGTAAAATCATGGAGAGATAGCGAAATATTTATTTAATAGCGAAATTTGTACTAAAAATATTATCTAGTTATTTTCTTTTGAATGGTTCGACGACATATTGTGATATCCATTATCCACCAACACGCACTTGGCCAGCGTGGTGGAATCCCAGCAGTGGGAACATATATGGGGCTGATGATGTTGATGAAATGGTTCACAACTAAAAGCTTGCCATACTTTTTCGCTATAGATTTTCGACACATAGATAGAAAATTAGGAAAATAGATGTAACTAAGTATCTTAGATGATGCTTGTTTCTGTGAGTCGTTTCAAATTTAACCTTAATTGACTTATCATTTTCAAGTTTTTGTATGTACACATGTGGCTTAACACTAAAATACTAAAACGATTACATAGAATACAACATGAATAATCAAGGAGTGAAAACATGCAGGGATTGTGTATTTACTTATTACTTGGCGTTGATATTTCTTCGACTTTTGATCGCTTATCTATAGAGTATTTTCAAATCTATTATTGCCTTAAGGGCCGATTTTTCAATGCTTGGTTAAAACTTATCCGTCCAATAAAGTATTACATGATAATATTAAAATGTCACGTAAACTTTCAAATACGGACAATTAGAATACGTTTTTAAAATGGTAGTTTGATACATTATTCGACGAATAATGTATTTGATTGAAAATTGGAAAATCAGCCCTTATTGTAATGAGTTTTTTTCTTTTCGATTCGAACAATTAAAAAAGAATACAAGTATTTCTTTGAGGTTGCTAAAATAAATGTAAAGCATAGTTTAATTAATGAGTAACTAGTAAGGTAACTAGCGACCCACCCGCGGCTTCGTCCGCTTTGTCTAAACCCAATATTATATGATATACTAAAACCTTCCTTTAAAAAAACCGCATCATAATCCGTTGCGTAGTATTAAAGATATACCTAATATACAAAGGGATATAGGGACAGAAAAAGCGACTTTGTTTTATACTATGTAGTGATGAAGTGAAGCACGAAGAAGCAAACACGTGGTAAAACACACAATTAATGGTCGCATTTCAAATAAGTATTTTTTATCACAAATATTCGTGATGACTAATGGCACAGTATTACAATATTATTTTCCGGTAATACTGTGCTAATGGTTCATGGTTGTAACACCAAATTTTCGATGCGTACCTCATCTTAACCGCAATCTCTTCTATTTACGGTACATAAAGATCTATCTAACGGTTATTGTAAAACCTTCGTTTTGTAGTAAGTAATTATTGTTCTTTCACCTTACCGTTAACATTGCATTTTATAGCGGTTTTATTAAAGGTATTGGTTACCGTTAAATTTTTAAAGATAACTAGTACCTAGGATGTAATGTGTTTAAAATGTTATTTGATTTTGTTTTCTAAGCATTTATCAAAACAATATTCGAGCGTACCACCACCCTCAGTTATGTTTTGTTTTAATCTAATATGGTTGACGGGAAGAGCTTTTTGGGTATGTTAACTTTTTGGAAAATTTGTAAAAACATATACATACGTTTTTTCCTATTTCTAAGGTGTAAAGCGTTTTCATTAATTCTTTTTTTTATAAATGGCCAAAAAGCTATATCATTACGCACCTACCTAACGTTTATTTTTTCAAGTCACCTACTCATTATGAGTTAATGAATTCTACTCTATATTATAACTAGTAAACTAGATTAGTGAAGATTTTTATCTCTCAGGGCTGTGGACCTTCAAATAAATACACGTTTAACGGGTCATATACCTTTATCTTGACTTACAAGTAATTTTCCATACACTTCTCCAATAACTATTAAGATTGACCGGATTTGTAAAAGGTTTTATTACTAGCTGTGCCCCACGGCTTTATTCGCATTGCCTATTGATTGATCTCTATACTCCGATGGATCTTAGCGTGATAATACATAGCCTAAAGGTTTCCTCGATAAAATAATGTACTATATAACAGTGAAATAACTTGTCAAAACGGATAAGTGGTTGAGATTAGCGCGTTCATCAAACAAAAACAGCTTTATAATATTAGCTGTATACTAATTAGATAGGTACTTTATCAATGCCTTTTCTTAGTGCCATCTGTACATAATTGCCTATAATTACAGCAGTCGAAATGAGGCTGCGGTTTCCGACGATTGTATGGCAATAACCACGACCAAATAGCAGTCTACAATAAAAAGAATGCCGTATGCTCATAAAATTATTAAAGCAATGAATAGCATCAACGATAAAGGGCATAAATTATCATGTTTGCAATATATTATGGCTTTAATGGCAAACATAATTATGATCGCCATTTTCTTACAAGTTATTTTAAGAATTAAGGTTAATAGGTCATGTATCATTGTTGTCTGATGAGTCGAAATTCGTAACCTTTTTTTGTTGGCTCAGTGGTTGGCCTCGGGCTTCAAAAGGTTCGAAATTAAACGAGCGTGCAAAAATTTAATTGATTTTTAAATTTATCTATACTGTATCTTCAATCGGTGAAGGTAAACGTCGTCTTTAGGAATGTGTGAATGACCAATTTGCACTGAATTATGGCCTGAACCCTCATAGGGGCAATGTTTCCCTTCAGTGGAATCATAGGTATATGAGCTGATGATGATGATGAAGTCAGGAGTATGATTACGCATTAATTTTACATCATGCATACAGCTGTATATGTAATATGTTTATTGACTTATGTCATAACAATACCCTTAACAGGAAAAGTTATTTATGATAATTAATGATTTATTTATTACATTTATTTCTTTTATAAGTACATATATTATGTAGTTTACTACAAAACATGTTTTAAGCGTTCATTAAATACATATTAAGTAAAGTTATATAGGTCTAAAAATCTAAGTAAGTATCGAACAAAAATATTCATTTAGCTACCACAAAAACATATTTAAATTCTTACCTAATAATGGCGGCTCCACACTCGCGCCGCGAAGGCCCGCGAAGGCCGCGAACCGCGAGTGTGGATGGTTTCGCGACATCGCGTTCGCGCTTCGCGGCGTTCCCCGTCCGGTGGCGGTTTTTTGGTCCGCTTCAAAGGGTTTGCGAAGCGCGAACAAAGCGCGAGCGCGAACGCATCCACACTCGCGCTGTGTTCACAGTTGTTTGCGAGGCGCAGTAGCAAGCGGACGTCAAAATGAGCACCCAGTGGAGCAACGATCACGAATTAAAGTCCTTTTCACCTATGATGATTCCTGTGACAATTCATCGTGTTATTATATATTCATCGTATTTTATGTTTTAAAAGCAAACATAATTTTAGTGCATAATATTTTTATTAATTCTCATATCACTACATAGTACATATATAAAACAAAGTCGCTTTCTCTGTCCCTATTTCCCTATGTCCCTTTGTATGCTTAAATCTTTAAAACTACGCAACGAATTTTGATGCGGTTTTTTTTAATAGATAGAGTGATTCAAGAGGAAGGTTTTAGTATATAATTTATTAGGTTTTAGACAAAGCGGGCGAAGCCGCGGGCAGTAAGCTAGTATTCTCATATATAAATTCTCCTTAACTTGTTTTTTGGACTTTATAAATGCATAATTGTAATTCGCTAAAGCGCACAATGTCAGAGCAGCAGCAACTTCCACGTCCATTTTAGTCAAATGCGCGAACGTTAATGCGAAAGGTTGCGAGTGTAGAGGGCTATATTTATCGCGGCGTGTCAATGCGCGAGCCGCGGCCGTGAACCGCGGCCGCGGTTCGCGGGCGAGTGTAGAGCCGGCAAAAGGGTTTGCGAAGCGCGAACAAAGCGCGAGCGCGAACGCATCCACACTCGCGCTGTGTTCACAGTTGTGTGCGAGACGCAGTAGCAAGCGGACGTCAAAATGAGCACCCAGTGGAGCAACGATCACGAATTAAAGTCCTTTTCACCTATGATGATTCCTGTGACACTTCATCGTGTTCCGAATTACGTAATTTTGTTTTAAAAGCAAACATAATTTTAGTGCATAATATTTTTATTAATTCTCATATCACTACATAGTACATAATATAAAACAAAATCGCTTTCTCTGTCCCTATTTCCCTATGTCCCTTTGTATGCTTCAATCTTTAAAACTACGCAACGAATTTTGATTCGGTTTTTTTTAATAGATAGAGTGATTCAAGAGGAAGGTTTTAGTATATAATTTATTAGGTTTTAGACAAAGCGGGCGAAGCCGCGGGCAGTAAGCTAGTATTCTCATATATAAATTCTCCTTAATTTGTTTTTTGGACTTTATAAATGCATAATTGTAATTCGCTAAAGCGCACAATGTCAGAGCAGCAGCAACTTCCACGTCCATTTTTAGTCAAATGCGCGAACGTTAATGCGAAAGGTCGCGAGTGTAGAGGGCTATATTTTTCGCGGCGTGTCAATGCGCGAGCCGCGGCCGCGAATCGCGGCCGCGGTTCGCGGGCGAGTGTAGAGCCGCAGTAAAGTCATTGAGCTATTATTACTACGTATAGAGGAGACACCACACCACGAACAAAATCTGTGCGACAAGCGCGGCCGCGGCGGCGCGGCACGGGGCGGCTAGTGCACAGGGCTAGTGAGTCATAGATTAAGCGATGTCTCACGGCTATAGAGGCGAAACTTTGTAAATATTCTGCCTATTACTTATCAATTAAGATCAATCAATGTAACAAAAAACATATAATTAATCTGTTAAATAAATTATTAATAAACTTATCAATTAAAAACGGGTATCATTTAAGCTATCACCAATTTAATTACTTTTGTGTTCCTTAAATAATAGGGTTTGTCCTCAAAATAGTAGATCTGTCACCAAAATGTAGTCACCAAACAATGCAAAATCAGTTCCACAATAAATCACCTAAAATCCTGAGATATAAGGTCTAGTACCAAATAAATGTTTTTGTATGTATTATAATAGGTGTGTCCTAATAAGTATTTAAGCAAACTAATTTAAAGAGATCACCAATAAATCATATTATGTTACTAGAAAATTGCATTAAGTTCAAATAAAAAATTAGGGTTGTCATCATCGTTTCAACCAAAAGATTCTGCTACTTAACTAGACTCCCAAGGTTCTAAATTTCCACTGGTAGTATAAATTATATTTAAATCATTGAGATATACATATGGAGACGACACCGCCTACATCACTTATGTTCCGCTCAACATACGCCATATGGCGTAACTGCACGCTCATTTTTTATTTGTTTTAAAGTGAAACGCATCAAATATGCCTTCGTGTGTGTTACGATATTGCACAAATAATACAAATAATACGGAAAAGTGCAAAGGAATAACTTTCATCGGTAAGTACCTAACTAGATAATAATTTTTAAAACTTAGTTAGAGCAAAAAAATGGCGCACAGATTTTGTTCGTGGTGTCTCCTCCATACGTAGTAATATTATCTCAATGATTTAAATAAAATTTTTAGCAGAGTAGTAAATAAAACAATTAAAGTCAAAATAATCAATATTTATTGTTTAAAATAATTACCACTGAACAATCAGCGCTGGTTTAAAATAGCTGGCTTATGGCTAGCAGAAAATCTTTTCAAGCGCGATTCAATTCGATTTCAATTTTTAAAGCGCGCCATGTTGTCTCCGCCCCTTTGATCATTTTTTCATTAAAATTATAAATTGATGTATTAAATTGGTAACGAATACTATTAATTTAATATCTGAACGAAATAAAATGTTACTACTGTATTGGTGACAAAATATCAAATAAAAAGGAGTCGCAGTCAGGGATCGATAATCGATTTATTTGGTGACAGATCTACCATTCTGAGCACAGAGCTATTATTTAAGTAACAAAACTGTTATTATAAGAACGAAGTTTATATTCATGTAATGCAATATAATTTTATTGGTTATCGATCTCTTATTTTACACATATATGTATTAACATTAATTTGATAATTCATACCTGGGAACAATTTTTGTTTATCTGAGAACGAAAATATTTCGTGGTGATAGATCTATTTATTAGGTGATACAACTTGATGACAAATATAAATTTTGGTGATAGAAAATATAGTTCCCATTAAAAACTTTTCAATTAAAACTTAAATTCAAATTGATTATGTTTATTGTGATTGGTAGTTTATATTACACGTGACACTAAATCTAGTATCATCTCGTTACCCAATCACAAAAAATAAAACATTCATAAGTTCTATAATTTATATCTTATATTTAGCATTAATGAGTCGTTTCTGAATTTTTTTCATTGAATTAATTTATGGTGACGTTGTGTGACATTACTTTAAAGTTTAAAGAATCAAGGACTGTTGTAAAATTAAACTAACGTAGTTATATAACAAATTTTGTCACCTTGCAGAAACTTATATTAGGAAATAACCGAACAAATTTTATTAAATCAGAACTTTATTAAAGAAATTAATTACTAAATTTTGGCGAGCAAAATTAAGGCTAGTTATCAAATAAAAAGGTGAATCATCAAAATCGGTTCATCCAGTTGAAAGTTCTAATGGTAACAAACCTAAACGAAAATACAGTCGAAATGAAAACCTCCTCCTTTTTTTAAAGACCATTAATTAATATTTTAAAAACTTAAAAACAGTTATAACTTATAACTGTTTCTGTATCAGCAGAATTTTACTAAAATTATTTACTCTGACTCAACAATGAGAAAAAACAAATATGAAAATAATTTGACAAAATGTAAGTTTGTATGTAAGCATTCTTGACTTGTTACCTTAATAAAATAATCCTTGACACAAATAAATAACCAAATTTTCTAACATTACCTATAATGTATTTTATGTTGTGTGTGATATTATCAGATTATCTAAGGTTGAACAGAATAGTTGTCTCCCTATGTAGTTACGCAAGTCTTTGAAGGTTTTCCTTTAAATATTTTGTATGTCCTTGTTACATATTATCATGTCTACTTAGTTATGTAATTACTAGTGTAGTACAAAAATAGGTAGGTAAAATCTATTATTATAATCTATTATTTACAGGCCAAGACAAATGGCATATTAAATATGACGCAGAAAAGTAACTCTATTATTTACAGGCCTTTTTTTTTACGTGGGGAAATCTTCCAAAGAGGCCTAGACAAATGGCATATTCATTTTATTAAGCAAATGGCAAAACGCGTGTCATCTATTCCATTTCTGTACGATTAATGCTCGAAGAGTTTGCTTATTTGAACTCGCTAATATAAAACTTCTCGACGGAGTTTAATCTATTTGTAGGTACCATTATGCCATTCTGAAACACAGCATTATTTTACCTGATTAATGGCTGTAGTCGTAATAAAATACTATTAAGGTAGCCCAAAAATTAGCTACCTAGTACAATTTTTTTTTTATTTGCGTAATGTGTGATTTGCGTTTGTGTACTTATAAGAATGTAATTAATTACATTCTAAAACTCTTGATAAGATTTATCATTATTGCGATACGGCTATCTTATCCCAAGTGCAATGATATTGTTTGCAATGAAAGTGGCCTTGAGGTACTTATAATTTTTAACTGTAATTTTTGTTAAGAAAGAGATTTATATATCGATTAATCCTTCCTTTCTTCAAATTGATAAAATTTAAGTGTGGGCTTTTGTTTTTTTTGTTTTAATTATTTAATAAGCCGCATGTATTACCGTATTCGAATTAATTTATAAATATTAAAATATATTTTACTGCTTAGATAAGGACTGACTAATATTTTTAATAGGTATTACATATTATAATATGTCTCACGGAATAAAACTTTAAAATAATATAAAACTTCTAAAAGCGTGTATTGATCGACTCCAATATTCTAAAAATGCTTGTCTCCTGTGTAGGACTAGATTCTAATTTTTTTTTTTTTGTATTTCTAATTCGGTTTTCGTAATTCGTCTGTTCATTGTCATAATGCTCATCGTACAGTAAATTTAAAAATTGAAGGATACACAGGTATTTCAATATTGTTAAGTTTTGTTTTTGTAATATTTTAGTAATTTAAATATTAATGTGTTAGGTGGAAAACACGTGCTATAAGAAACGAAGAAGTGTCACTAACTCACATTGAAGTCAAAAGATTAAAATATAACAAAAAATAACAATACAAAAATGGCATTAGTATTTTAAATTAAAAATGATATGGCTTTCTTGATGTGTGTATATTACGTTCTCCTCCAAAAAGTAGGCATATAATAAATACATTAAAAATATAAATTATTCCGTAACATAATAAATAGATTCTAAAAGTAATACGGAAGCATAAAACATAAAACTATTTTGAGACTTAAAAAAATATTTAGGTTACAAGTTATTTCCACCTGATTTTATTAGTTTTTATTGCATTCTAACGAAAACCTGTTTGATACACTTTATGGTTAATTTATTCTAACATTATTTATGTACTAGCTGCTCCGCGCGGTTTCACCCCCGTGGCTCCACTCCTGTTGGTCGTTAGCGTGATGATATAATTATATCCTATAGCCTTCCTCGATAAATGAGCTATCTAACACCGAAAGAATTTTTCAAATCGGACCAGTAGTTCCCGAGATTAGCGCGTTCAAACAAACAAACAAACAAACTCTTCAGCTTTATAATATTAATACAGATTGATTGAAAACATAAATACAAATGTGTGATATTTCATATTAACGATAAAATATCACATAGCGTGCGTTATCGTGCTTCGCACAAACCCAAAATTTGTGCGAATTATCAAAGTAGTGCCTGTAAGCAAAATAAACAAACATTATAATAGAATAGAATTCACTCCAACAGTATCGAATTTGACTCGTTATTTTTTATAGTTTAAAAACTGTTTGTAAATTCAATTTCTTCTTGTAAAAAATATATTTTTAAAAGTTCGGCAACGGTACAATAATGATAATGGAAATAATGTTCATCGTTCGTGTTTATTGAAGTTTTAAACAAACAGTTGATAGATGGCGTGGAGTGTTCGTATAGGCGTTTACGTATAACGGTATACCCAAGTCGCCCGGGAGAAAGCCCTGGGTGTTAAATTATTTGGTACTATTGAACCAACCATCTCATCAATGAGGGAAATCTATATTCTATAGGTACTAATATTATAAAGCTGAAGAGTTTGTTTCTTTGTTTGAACGCGCTAATCTCAGGAACTACTGGTCCGATTTGAAAAATTATTTTGGTGTTAGTTAGCCCATTCATCGAGGAAGGCTATAGGCTAAATATCCTCATGCTAATGCCAACAGGAGCGGAGTAACGCGGGTAAAACTGCGGATCACAGCTAGTCTGTAATAACTAAACTAAATCAATTCCATTTTGGCATTGCGGTGCGATTAAAGGTCAACAAAGAATTCACGATATTACCACAGTATTACAATATTATTCCCTAATATTGTAATACTGTGATATTACAGTATGTTTATATTTCTTGTACTCAGTACTAGTTGTATATAGAAACAATAATTTGATCTTTACCGCAGAATACATATAAACCCTGATCCTTAAACCGCAATCCTTCGATTTGGATAAAATTATTATTAGCTTCTTTTAAAATAAACAATAGTAAATACAATAAATGTATAGTAAATAACTTAAATTATGAACCAGAGCTGGAAATTAGAATCCAAAACGTTAATTTAATATTATAGCACGTTAGTAGGGTAAACTGTACTATAATGTCCTCTTTAAGTACGTATTGGAACCTATGATAGGTTCCGTTTAGATTATCTGCTATATATTACATACTAGCTGTTCCCCGCGGTTTAACCCGCATTGCTGCGCTCCTGTTGGTCTTAGCGTGATGATACATAGCCTATAACCTTCCTCGATAAATGGGCTATCGAACACCGAAAGAATTTTTCAAATCGGACCAGTAGTTTCTGAGATTAGCGCGTTCAAACAAACAAACAAACAAACTCTTCAGCTTTATAATATTAGTATTGAAATGAATGGAAATTTACGCCGAAAATTGTCAAATGAACATAGCATGCGGTGAAACCGGTCCTTACCCTAAAAGAGGAAATAATTATTACAATTAGACTTAAAATTGACCTTTGCAAAAACGACGGAGGTTTTCTAATAAATTTTTGCTTGTTATTTGTTAAAAATCCCCAATGGAATTTACTTTAATTATTGGCGTTTAGAGTTATATTTAAGTAATTATTGTAAGGAATAAATAAATTATATAGAATTGCAATACTTCGTCTTTTTTTAAGTGAAACTTCTATAGGCGCGTTGAGAGTAGAATTTCACGGTCGCATCTAGCAATATCGTCACGTCATGGAGTAAGAGGACGATTTTGGTAGTATCTTTGAATCTTGCAAAAGAAGTTTCACTTCTGACATGTGCGCTCGGCACACACGCTCTTTTCATTATACTGGTGAACTTGTTCAACACACAAGAATATGCTCTATTTATGTCAATGTATCGTTATCGGTCCTTCCAAAGTTTACGATGTTATTGCACTGTTATCTCTCCATTATTCAGAAAAAAATCAAGTCAATCGGAGTTTTTCTTTACATATTATAAATATTAAGATATATAGGGTATATTGAAAGTAGGTAGGTAGGTAAGGCTAAAGAAGCGGATTAGAATCCCGCCTCATGGTCGAAATTTTGATTTCTATAAAGTTTTTCAAATATGAAATAAGTAGACAGTCATCAAATTGGACATTTCCATAAATGGAAGCATAGGATACATTAACAGATAGTGACTTAATCTAACGACGTATATTATTCAAAAGCTAAAAAATATAACGTTATCACATTATTTAGACGAGAACATTCAGTGTCAACGCCCATGTTTAAAAACAATGATGCGTTTTTTATCACGGGTCAGTGATCCAAGTAATATTATGTTTTGCTCTAATAGATAGTTAAACGTCGTACGAATTATTACAGACCTTTTGTCTTGTCAATTATTAATACTACAGATAATATAATACCAACCTAATAAATCTAATAATACATGCCAATATAGTACGTACTTACTTTAGGAAGTACGTAGCAACGGATTTTTTAATTATGTATGTACCTCATTAGGTATAAGTAGTCATAGGAGTTTTAATCAAATAATTATTTAAATTTATCGGAATATTAGCAGATTATGATGAGATTCAAAAGACATGATAGTTAGATAGATAGATAGATAGTTACCAACCACGTGGTAAATTAATCAAGAGATTGCGTGCGAAACGAATTTACGAGTAGGTACATTCGATATGAGTTGCCCCGTATTTTATACTTTGAGACTTTTTTCAGTAGGCACAGATAATAAAATAATAAGCGGACAGCGGGTGGGTATAATCTATTTATTTCTTAATCTTCATACCATTGATTAATACCTAATATAAGAAAATGTTGAATAATTTATATATGTATCTTACTTTTTTATGTGTTTGTACCATTAAGAGAAATTTCTTTTCTATAACTACCTACTCGTATATTATTCATCAATGTATGAATAAAATAGTCACAAGCTATGGTCACAAGTCGTAGTATGATTGTTTATGCCTTATCTGCAGTATATTAAGTATATAATTATGTTTATTAGCTTCACACATTTTATCTTATCATACTGAACTTTTTATACCGAGTTTAATGAAAACATTAAACAACATCAACACTATCTATGAGTGAAATTAGGCCATTACCTACCTATTAGTTTGAATGTTTATGAGATATTTTAGATGTTTATAATATCAAATTAGCAGGTTTTTATAAATGATACAAAAGTATTTTTAAATCAATGGTTTCTTTAATATACTGATTTCGAATCGTTAACGAAAGGTATGATTCTCAGCGAAGACAACAAAAACTTGAAATAACACAAGGCTCTTCTTTTATATAGAACTGTGAAATGTGAAACAGATGTGAAATACATCTGCCTTTTACCCCTCGAACTCAATAATATTATGATACTGTTATTATTTTTATTGCACTTATTACAGCTGCTGAGCAGCTGATGGTTGTGGAAAAGATTACAGAAATGGAAATAGTTTAGATTTTATTTCATTTATATATCGTATTTTATTTCATTTAATGTATAAATGTGACGCAGTGTTTTTGAAACATCTAAGTCCTAAGATCCTACGTTTGTGAGGATGGATGTATGTGTATGTATGTATGTATGTTTGTTACTCTTTCACGCAAATAATTACAATGAAATTAAGCAAAACATATAGAGGGTAACTTGGATTAACACATAGGATAGGTTTTATCCCGGAAATCCCACGGGAACGGGAACTATGCGGGTATTTCTTTGAAAACGCGGGAGAAGCTGCGGGGGGAAAGAAACTGTCGAAAACTTTGGTGACTTTATTTTTAGGTTCCAGATTGAGACTTCACATCATTGTGTAAAATGACGAGGAATAAAGTGTAAAAATTATGAGAGTTCCTAGTTTTATTTCAAGGTAGCATGTTCTCTGATGCCCGATTTCACCAGTAACCCCTAAACAGTCTCCTAAGTAAGGGTTCCTTATTTTAAGGGACCCTTCAAATCACTACCTAACCTAAATTCTGTTTCACCATCCTATGGGTCACCTAAATAAGAGACCCCTAGTTAAGTGACGTTTAGTGTGGGGATGCTACGCAATGTTAGTCGAAAAGTGTATCGACTATAGGATTCTATTGATATTTAGTTGAAAAATCACTTAATTTCACTCAGTTTATGTGTAAATATTGAGTTCGTTACCTTAAAAATATATAAAAACACAAAAAAAACAACTTTTTATATTTTGTCTAAAATCACACTTCACAGTGACATTTTAATGACAATGTCATCGCGTCTGTTTTCATTTTGTTGCCGGCTGCATTCGTTGTTTGATTCGTGTTATTTTTTTGGTGTTTGTAACTAATTATATTATAAAGAATAATGGCAGAAAAGAGAAAACGTGTACAAAATTTATCTATCATCATATTTTTTTTAATCCTTTGATCTTTCATGGTAAATTCGCGTTCGCCTTAACAAACTTCGGTTATTTTATAATTATATATCTTCAATTGCTTCTTAATATTTGTATCGTCGTCGCTATCCATTTTTAATACGTTAAATAGGATAATTAACTGTCACTTAAACGTTAGGGGGTCGAATATTCACCCCCTAAATTTTAAGGGCTACCTAACGATTTAGGTGACACTTATCTGTCGGTGAAAGCAAATTTTACGTTAGGTATCCCTTAAATTGACTTAGGTGACACTTAAATTTTACGGGTCGTTGGTGAAAACGGGCATGAGTGTACTTTGATACTATTTCTGATTAAACATTGATTACACGATACACATGTACCTAAAGTATGCTAATCAGTGAAAGCGGGAACTATGATAATTTGTTCAAATTTACATGTAAATATGTAATTATACTCTCATTAGGAAGAATATCGCGGTCACTGACCCAAGGGCAGACCTGTTTCACCGACTAATTAAATTAGTTTTAATTGTAAGCGATTCTCAAAGCTTTTTGTACTGTTTTTATTTTACGAGATATTACCTCATTTATTTATTAGACCATTATCTAGCTAATCTGAATGATTTAATGGTATTAAAGAATCTAATCTACCTAGGTATATGCTAATATTATAAAGCTGAAGAGTTTGTTTGTTTGAACGCGCTTATCTCAGGAAGTACTGGTCCGATTTGAAAAATTCTTTCAGTGTTAGATAGCCCATTTATCGAGGAAGGTAATAGGCTATATCATCACCTTAAGACCAACAAGAGCGGAGCAATGCGGGTAAAACCGCGGGGCACAACTAGTAAAAAATAAAGGGCCATTTAAAGTGATCACCATTATTGTGAACAACGCGCTGAGAATAGTCTTGTGCCGAATCCTGGTTCAGAGTTATACTCGTACACAAAAAATAAAAAAAAAACAAAGGATACATCGGATACACCACTTCACACTTGTTTTTTTTATTTTTTTATTTTAGTTTTTAGTTACGACATGTCATCTTTAATCTAAGGATTTGGATGTTTACATCCATATACATCACTTAGTACCAGTCCGTCCGTCACATTTTGACTGTTGAGTAGATTTTCAATTTTGTAAGTCACTAATATCGCATGTACACAATGTCGCTCTTTACTAAAATATGATGCATGTTGATGACACAAATACTCATGTTTTATCCGATAAAAAACTCTTTTGTCCCAGTTATTTCTTAACCGCAATGATGCAAGCAATGCAGTCAAGAATAAATAAAACATTTTAATTTACTGCAGCCGCTTTGATCGCGTGGGCACAGGCGTGTCAAAAGCATGGCTATTAATCAATGTTCCCAAAAAAGACGGAAGGTTCTCGAATCGTAGCCCATTTTTTGTTAATTATACCAACTATACTAAAAACTATAATTCATTGTGGCCAATAATTTGTAATTAGGATTCGATTGCAGATAAATATAATTTGAATTTGAAAAAAAAAAAATTTTGTCCTTGACATTTTGCTCTGGTCATTGCGAAATTATACAGCTCTACATTGTCTGCCGTCTGGATAGTTAGAAAGTTATGGGCTACACCAAAATTTTTTTTTAAGTTTCCCCAATAAATATGCACCAAATGCAAAATATTTTAGTACCTAAGTAAGACTACCTACTTAACATAAATCATCGAAAATTGAATAAGGCCAAAATTCTAAAGCTTATCTATAAACGTATTCAGGATTTCAAAAAATTCATTATGAATTGAAGCGGAAAAAAAGGAAAAGACAAAAACTAAGAAAATTATATTTCACATTATTTTTAAATGAAAATGAATCTACAATAATATTTTAATGGATGTTGCTATTTTTTTTAAGAAAAACGAATAAGTCGTTAATTGCGTAAAGACAGTCAACATACTTTGTGCGTCATTACGCAGAGGGGTCAAGGAATACAATGAAATAAACATAAAAGTACTATTAATAATATAACTGCAATTCCCAGATAAATATTATTGTATTTTATTTTTAAAATGTAATGCCACTAAGGCCGTGAAATACGGCTGTAAACAATTAATTATGTTTAAGTGCTGTATTCATTTTTTTTGAGAAGTTAAGGAAAGTAATCAGACAAATAGTAAAATTTTTTTATAAACGTGTCAGGAATATTATATTTTTTTATAAAAAATGTTGCTACTTTAAAAAAACAAGGTTAATTTGAATGCTAATAAGATTGTAGTTTAGAATAATACGCAGTTTAAATCTGTATAAATTAATAAATTATATAATATTAATAATATACGAATTTCATAATTTATTGGATAAGGTATGTGTTTGTTGAAATATTTATTGGATATCTTACTCCAAAGACGATAGACGAACATAGTATAGCAACTTTGAATCATCTTTTAGTATTTAGATCAGTCAGAATCGACATTGAAAATCGAGAATTTAACAATAATTCCAAAAGTTTTCAAACTTCGGTCAAGTGAATGGTACATTGGGACGACAATAAATCTCATTTTGCAACCTTGTCCGCAGTCCGGAACATTGTTAAAATTGCAATTAAATTATTTTTTTGCTGTATGGTCGTGAAAAAAATTCCAAAAGTTCTGCAAACTTGGGGAAGTTTTCGATATAATATTTCATATCACGTATTAAATTTGCAATCAATCTAAGTGTACGGAACATTGTTAAAATTGCAATTAAATTATTTTTTGCTGTATGGTCGTGAAAAAAATTCCAAAAGTTCTGCAAACTTAACACAGATATCGGAAATATATACCGAACGGTTGTATAAATTTGCAACCTTTTTCGTTGACCGGAACATGTTTATTTATAATTATTTTTAATTCGTGGTCATTTTTTCGAGTAAGGTGGTCTCGGAATAATTACAAAAGTTTTGGAACTTGGTTGCAAACTTCGAAAACATCTATTCTGGTGCATTTACAAATTTGCAACCTCATTCAGTTTAATAAAAAAAAAAATCATTAATATTCAATATTAAAAGATGTTCCGTACACTGAGATTGGTTGCAAATTTAATACGTGATATGAAATATTAAATCGAAAACTTCCCCAAGTTTGCAGAACTTTTGGAATTTTTTTCAGGACCATACAGCAAAAAATAATTTAATTGCAGTTCCGGACTGCGGACAAGGTTGCAAAATGGGATTTATTGTCGTCCCAATGTACCATTCACTTGACCGAAGTTTGAAAACTTTTGGAATTATTGTGAATTGAATGTCTAGACTGACTGGAGTAATTCTGTATATTTTATCAACATCAACTTAGAAGAAAACAATGCCCATGTTATAAAATTAGCTTTAAAATTTTCAAACGATGACATAGTTCTTCTATCTCTTTTTGTAAAAAAAAGTTACGTTTTTTCTCAATCTTTGTTGGCACTGGCCACTGCTGTAGATACAATTAACTTTTTAAAAATTTGTTCACGTTAAGGAATGTAGTACATGCGGGCCGCATGTACTACATTCCTTAACGTGTGCGGCAGCTTGCCAAAGCGTATAAAATTGTTACAAATAAATGTTTTATATTTATTAGATAACATATTTATTGTCTTAAGCATAACCCTTTTCTTCTTGCCTTGGTACACGATTAAAACAATTTGAAACATTTAATAATACTGAAAAAAATACATTTTCCTCAAATAAACGTCCTAGAATATTAAACGTTCATGTAATCCAACCTTTACATCTCATTTCTAACCTTGGCCTCACATGCAAAATACATCGGGGTCAACGACAAAGAGATGTGTACCTTGGTTTATATGGTTTATATGCATTGTCTGCAACCTTTGTCATTTTTATATGACGTTAACGTGTTGTAATTGTCAATTACATAAGCGTTCTGAGGCTTTACTTTTTTGCTTTATCTGTGGAAAAAATGCGCGCAAAAAACGGTTATGGCGTCATAACAATCGGTGACAGCTGACAGATAATGTATGAAATGAAATAGACTGAAGTTATGCTGAAGTGAAAGAATTTATCTTATTTTTTAGTTATGGACATAAAAATTAACAGCCGTACAAATAAACGAGTTATAACATTTTATGAAAAGAATAAACTAAGAATAAGGAAAAATCATACAAATAAACACGTAATAAATGAAACCTAGTATAACGTCGTAATAAGTATTCATACTAATGCTATTAACTATTTCGACGTTATTCCGGCTACCGGCTTGGTATAACTTATAAGTCTGACATAACCGAGTTATAACATATCTTTTGGTACATTGTGCTGTGTTTTACAAGTTTTAGAAGCAATATTCAATCTAAATTTGAGATAATAGCAATGAGAGTAATACTAGAAGTAGAATAAGTTGAGCAAGTTGATAATTTCATTTATATAGTATAGAAATGGAAAATTTTGTAAGAAATGTCAAAACATACGATCTTACGTATTACATTTATTTTTCAAGATGACACACAAAAACAATATATGAGAAATAATCTGTGTGAATCGACAATTTATGTATCTTTTGTTAATTTAAATCCACTCTTTTCGAATATTTTTATTTCTATATTTCTTCAATGCTAGACTACGACGATTCATCATTGCTAAACGACAGCTTTGCAAAAAAATATAATATATTGAAGGATGTCTCGTTTTTTACATAAATTATTATTTCTCGAAAAGAAAAATCTAACCTGCGATTTAAAAAAATAATTTAAAATAAGTACCTACCTACCTAGTTAAAAAAGGTGACATATTACCTTGGTATAATTATCAAATTATATAACTTCCATACACGTGTTTATTTCTAGTACATATAAATCTGAAATATAATATACTATAAACTGCCAAGTAGCGTATAATTTGACGTGAACCGTGTCATAGAATTATGTAATCTAATAACAGACATAAAACGGCATAATTACATTGTATTTTATTTTAATTATTTAATAAATTGTTTGATGAAATATATGCCTATGGGTCTTTGTCGCAGATTTGTTCTTATGTACAAAGTAAGGAGAAATGAGACTTTCATCCCGTCCGACTAGGGCCCTTCCGGCCTCCTCCACTCAAGCGACAGCCCAAGCCGAGGTTCGATATCCCCGTTAAGGGGGGACGCCCTTGCGCATGTCGCTACCAGGGTGAACCTTCAGTTCACCCCCGCGTCCGCGTTAAAATGTAGAAGCCCTTCTGGCTAACATTGAGAAACACCACACAAAAAAAAGAGACTTTCATTTGGGAAACAGGTAACTTGAAGCTTAAAATTTAATGATGGCTATATTATAGGTATTATATCCGGATACCATAAAGCTAAACGAAGTCTGTTTGAACTAATCTCTTTACAATTACAATATTTATCTATATTTTCAAATATTACCTACAGGTATTTTGAGATTTCAAGGTCTACGCAGCCAAAAAAGTTCGCTTCATATTTATTATAATATTTTAATTTGTGTGGGACATAAAATAGAATCCTCTACTAGTGTGAACATTGTGAATGCAATACATTGTCGATTTATCTAGAAAATCATACTTTATATAATACCTAGGTACTCCATTGTCGGTTACGGCGATAGATTTCCTATAGAGAGGATGGTTTTAGGTTAAGTTATATCCTAATAAAATGAAGCTAAGAAGCTTAGCCGTTTTTAATCTAGTATAAAAATTAAAAACATGAATATGATATATTTTTAACCAGTGGCTTGCTTACCATGAACTACAAAATAGTTTCTTTTCGAATACACTTTAGGCATGTTCTTGAAAATATCAATAAATTTCTTATGAACGAATACAAAATTACAGATGAAATAAAATTTTGTCACTCAATATAAAAAAGAACAACATAATATTAATAAATTAAAATTTATGTAATGACCTTAATCAATTTGTAATTAATTAGAACTTGGTCAAATATTCCATAATATGATTTCAAATAAAAAATAAATGAGTTAAATTCATGAATGATGGAATTAGATACCTACTTATTTAATGTACCTAACATATTTTCTACTTCATTCAACTCAGATAAGAACACCTATAGGCTATAATATCAACATGTTCTCTAGACTCTAAAATATATCTAAATCTGTTAACCGCTTTTCATCATTGAGGTACCTATTTGAGTACCTATAAATAAAGATTGACGCCAGTTTCTCAAACTGTAAAACATGACATTCCCGGGATGTTATGATTTAAAGAATCGACTAGAAGTTAAACTTCGTCTTTGATGAAATTAATAAACAAGATTATCGAATAAGTACCTAATAGATCTTTAAGTTCATAAAACAAGGTTGTGTTCTAGATTTTCTGCTAAGAAAATATATTTTTAAAACGAAGGTAAAGGCCGTTCGCCTCACATTTATCTTATCAGTGTGGTCTCATTAATAATAATTATCTTCACTAATACACTGATATAGCTGCTACTCGTTGATATAATTTAGGTAGTTTTATACTAGATGTTGATAATGCGTCAGTTGGGCGCTTTTGGGTCACGCACGCACTTTTGGCCGATATCCTTACTTACTTTGTCCTTATTTTTACATAATAATGTATATGTATATATAATATAATACAATGTTTTTTTTTTTTTTTTTTTTTTTTTTTTTTTTTTTATTGACGATAGGGAAGAGCTTGACCACAATCTCGCCTGATGTTGAGCTGAGATGTGGTCTAAGATGGTACGCGCTTCCCTAGAAGGTACCTGTTCACTCTACGCTTGAAGACCCCCATATTGTACTCGTCGGGGAACACAGATTCAGGAAGCATGTTCCAGTCCCTTGCGGTTCGGATAAAGAATGTGGAATCGAACCGCTTAGTCCGGGTACATGGAACGTCCACCATATGGCGATGCCTAGAATCTGTGCGCCTCGACGATCGATGGAAGAACGGGGATGGCGGAACAAGATCGTGCAGTTCCGCAGCGCACTCACCAAAGTGTATCCGATAAAAGACCGATAAGCTAGCCACTCTACGGCGGTGACCGAGGCTCTGGAGTTTTCTGCCTACAAGATCATCGTCGTTAATGAGCCTCTTGGCACGCCTCTCTATCGCCTCAAGCGCCTCCAGCTGGTACTTGGCGGAACCGTCCCAGAGGTGAGAGCAGTATTCCATACACGATCGGACTAGTGCTTGATAAAGATTGAGCAACTGTCCCGGGCTGAAATACTGTCTCACCTTCGCCAGAATTCCAAGCTTTTTTGAGGCAACTTGGGCTTTTGATTCTATGAAGGAACCAAAGTTCAGAGTAGGCGTTAAGGTGATACCAAGAAGCTCGAGGTGGTTAGTTATCGGCACGGACACACCTTGGAAAGACGGAGTCAGATGGAATGGACTCCGTTTAGCGGAGAATAGACACGCCTGGGTCTTAGCCGCATTGAACTTGACCAGATTGGCATCGCCCCAATCGGAGACCGCCTGTAAGGACAAGTTCATGCGATCGACCATGTATAGGTAGGTATATGTTTGTCTTTCCTTCACGAGCAATTTTAAAGCTAGAGAGGCGAAAAATTTCATTCGCATGAGAATTTGTTTTGAATAGGCGGGTGAAATCGCAGGAAAAACTAGTAGCCAAATAATATGCCGAAGAAAATTCATGAGATTTTAGGGTAAACTTGTATAATATTTATTATTTCTCTACTGTAATATCGTTGAGTTTCCTACTCTCTTTGTGACGTTTATGCGTTTATATCTGTTTGCTTTGTTTATAACTTTTTTATTGCATACTGAATTGGAGAATCATGAGTCATTTGTCTTTTACGAGTAGTAATAAAGTTTTGTAGTTTTCCTTTAATTACTGACCCACAACTGAACTGAAGGTTTGATCATTTTTTATGTGAGGTTTAAAATATAGAGATAAAAACATGTGTCAATTATCCTAAATAAACCTTAAATTACCATTAAATTACATACCTTGTTACAAACTAATGGATTATTTTTTACCATGTTAACATTACCACAGACTACTAAATATTGAAATAACGTCATAAATGTTATAAATTATGCTTTTTAATAATGGCTTTGAAGTAGGTACTCAATGGACTAAAAGTACTTATTTTAATCCTACTACATAATTATCAATTTGAAAATCAGAGCATATTTAATAAGTACACAATTTATCAGCTGATAAAATGTGAATCCCGTAGAATTTCAATCTAATCATGACGCGAACTGATTAAATGTTAATAATTTTAAGATATAGTTAATTATATGCTCGTGCTTTAATCCTAATTAATTCTTTAATTTTTGAATAAATAGGCTTTAAGTGATAGTTTTAATCGAATTTTAAAGTGAAAAGTGCTTTTTACATGAATTGTATGTGCCTATAGTATGAACAGGGTTAAATAAAATTCTCTAGAACTGTGAACTGACAGTTGTCCAAATTTATACGTATCTGAAATTGCAGGTGATAGCTACTTTATAATGATATGCCAGATGTTCTGTCTTAGGTGATGTTTACAATGCATTTGCAAAATATATCTTTAATTCAGATGTCGATGAGCGAAATGTGACGCCTACGGCCTATCATGACGTGACTCACTTACCTTCCTATTAAAAGCAATTTACATGTACTAACTACTAAGGTGATAGACAAGTAAAATTATTATAGTGTAACCGAAGAGTAATTAAGTGTTTATGTAATTAATTCAAGTGCTCGCGTGTCAAGGCTTCCTAGTGCAATAATTATATTGCACGCCTCATAAGCGAAGCGTTGAGGTGGGTACTACCACAGTTGACAGATATATACTACGTACATACAGTTAGGAAACTAAGCCCCTGCGATGAAATTATGACGTATAGCTATAGGGCTGTTACCTTTTTGATATTTAACCGACTTCAAAAATAAAGGAGGAGGTTATCAATTCGGCCTGTATATTTCTGTTTGCTTTTTTTCACAGTTGCTTTTGTGGTAATTTTGAGATTAAAACCCGTTAAAATACAAAAATGGTGTAGCCTAAATATGAATTTACAAGAAGAAACAATCCGAATTAATACAGCTTGTAAAAGTAAATACGTTTTTATCAGTGCTATATTTCGAAATCTTGTTTTGTTATGGACGCCGAAGGCTATTTAATGTACCTAAATTATTTATAATGCTTGATATTTGTATTATACATAATATATTCAATAATTATTTTAAACCAGAATTTACAATACTTGTATGTAGGTATACCTACTACTTAAATTATTTTTAAAACGATAAATTAAATTATATAAATTAAAAAACACAAAACATGCAAAAATAAATTAAAATTATTTTTATACGAGCATAGAACCTCTACCTTTTTGTTTTAGGAAGAAAAAGAAAATAGTTTGACAGGCTTAGTGCTTGACAAAGTGGAGACGCCACGTATCGATAAAAATACAATAATTATAATATCTATCTTTTTCTTCCCTAATATTTACGTAAGTAATTATGCACATAAATTTAAACAAGATTTTTTTAAGGTTTCCATTTTTTTAGATTTTCGTGCTCTTCTAGATTGCGTAAAAAATAGATGCGATCTTTAAACAGACTGGACTCCTAATAGGTACTATTTGTAGCTATCTATCATTTTGGTAGAAAATATGTCAACATAATTTAAAACTCATACTGCCATATCTATAGAAATTAAAAAATAGTCTCTTTTTAACTCGTAGTCAGATACGGTATTTACAAATATATTTATTGAAAGGGCTACAAACTAAAACAATCGATATTTATTTAATGTGAAATGACATCACTTTAAACTTTTTTCCATACTATATTCAAAATCTATGGATGTGTCACCCGCTACTATCGATCCCCCTCAATACCCTCGAAAACACGCTTGATGGGGGGGGGAGATATTTCGAACATTTTGTATGAAGTTTCCTTACTGTATGTATCTGTATATTGTGGTACTACTGTCACTTCGAGCAAAACATCTGATTTTTCAAACTTAAAATGTCTTTATGTATCATAC